>JAVTVY010054440.1:0-30581 GCA_036873755.1 Hanleya hanleyi | reverse complement strand
AAACTCCATCAAATATATGAAAATGTGTCAAATTCTACCCGCAACCCAGAGAAAACGTAGGAAATGATTTTCTTCTTATGTTTGTTAAAGTGTTACCCGTCCAAAGGACAATTTAAAATGGCGAAAAAAACAGGGGGTCAACCTACTCGTTTTTTTAAAAAAAATTTATCGCCATAAAGGAATCATCATTTTCGCTTCCCGCAAAAGTGCAGATTTTGACCCGCCAGATATTCAATTCCGGACACGATTAACTCTGTAGTGGCGAGTGGGTGCGATCAACAAGCAATTGTTATAGCCTCGTTTGGAGAAATGGTTACGTCCAGCAGGATGATACTATAGATCAGTTAGTAGAAAGGTAAAAAGAATTACCATTCTGTCAAAATCGGCCGACCTTCCTTATTATAAAATTAGGGAGGGGGCACTTTTGCGAAACCATGGCAAGTGTGGAGGGCACCCTTAAATGCTAGGGTGTTTTCTCAGAATTTCTGTTCTCAAGGCTATGACAATCTGGGAGTGTTTGCGAGTTTCTTGATATGCAACACTTGCTTGTAGTATGCAGTTTTATCGGATATCCCCTCGATCACTTTCCCCCTACCCCATCTTTGGTTTTGCGACTTTTGCTGAAAAATCGAGTTTACGAGCTCAGTAAGAATATCATAGCATTATGCATTGACCGTGACAATCAGACCCATGTACAAAGATCGGGAGTGATCACCAGCTTTCGAATGAGACATGAAGAGCAAAATAAACGCAAAAATAGCTGAAATCCGAGTCAAATGGTCAATAATTTTTCATTCCGACTTTTCCAAAAGATTGGGGGGTGGGAGTATAAACTTCGAGAGAAAAGGGACAAAACCAGAATAATACGCCCTCATTCACTTTAGATCAGGGTATTGGTGCGATCCGTATTGAAAATTAATCACTTTGACATTCACATTGTCAATAATAGGACATACAGGTCACTAATCGTAACGCCCGGCTATAGAAATTCCAGGGTTTATGTCCATGGTCGACTAGAAATCCCTGGAAATAGGCTGGAATCCCTGGAATGATGCTGGAAACGATGGACAATGTCCATGGTCACATTACTCTGGACCCTGGAAACCATGGACAGTGTCCATGGACAGCACGGACAATGTCCATGGACAGCATGGACGATGTCCATGGACACCATGGAATTACAGGAATTCACCACTTCTTCAGCATGGAAATTGGACTTAGAAAAATTATAATCAAAATAGGCTGGAAAAAGCATGGAAATTGTGAAAAAAAAAATAGAATATGCAAGCTGCACTGTTTCTTGTTTTAATAAAATGGGCAGTAAATTTATCGATCTAGGAAACCAAGATGGTAAATCGGCGAAGAAATTATACCTGTTTTTTTTTTGTCTAGAAATTATACCGTTTCTGTTTTTCAGAAACTTATTCACTACACTGAAAAATGTGTGTGACCCGTTTATTGTTATTCCCCGAGATCTCCTATAACAATCCATTTACAACAATTCTGCTTTTTTGATTTAAACTTGATTGGCATTTGGTTCACAGATATTTACAATCTTTGATATTTGGTTCATATACCATGTAAGAATCGTGAGACAATGCATACAATAGCCAAGTCTGGGGACAACAATATGTCTAGACTTGTGCCTTTTCAGCGACACAAAGACCCAGATAATAGCTTCCTACACGAAGTATCGACCTGATATTTCCATCTCCCGACAAACCAGACTATTCGGAAGGAATATATGCAGACTTTTCTGGAGAAGAACGTTTACCATGAACCATGTCTGAGCCTTGTTCTTATAGCTTAACCTTATTTGCATAGCTTCCTACCACACTATATTGTTTACTATGGTCCACAATTCTAATTGTAATTGCAAGGGGCAGTACACTTTTATTTCAGCAGTGACTTGTGCAATCTTTTTCAATAATTTCACCAACTTTAGTAATATCAGACGGTGGTATGTTAATTCGACATAAAGACTGAACTGCCCAAATTTCAAATATGAATCATCCTCAACCCAGCCTATATTGGTCCAAACATGTACTTGTAAAAATTGGTGACAAAGATTTATCATCACCAGAATGAACAATTGAAACCACAGTACCAGGTTTTAACTAATTTACTCTCCACATACAACCTGTAACCATCTGGGTCACCCAAACATGGTAAGACTGACCCTGGGATCGTGTGTATCCATTTTCAGCCTACTTTCTGCAACTATACAAGGGAATTCCGCGGAATCAAATCCACATCATCAGCCAATCAGCTAAACTCAACTGACGTAACCCCAACATAACCTGCCATTTTCGAGTCATGTGCTGTCACACCTGTTTTTCAGAAACTTATTCACTACACTCAATAATGAGCAGGCTGTTCACAATGTTCTGTGATGTAATGTTCTGAGAGTCGTTCACAACTTAATCCCGTTAAAGTGATTTGAAAGGGCTCCTGCACATTTCTGCAGCTGAAGGTCTACTGCAAAGACTTGTGCCCATTTTGCCAAAGTGTGATAATTGTATATACTGTGGAATTCCTGATAATGTAATATAGTGTCTTTTAGTTTTCCGTTAATAAACTGACAATGAATATATTCAAGTGTAGTAAGATGTATAGCCACAAAAATGGCATTGAAAACAAAACAATTATCTTGACAATTTGACATCAATAAATTAAACTAGAATGTGGCCTAACATACATTGGTCCATATAATCTTAGCAATTATTCATTTCATACAGTTGTTTAATATACAAAATGATTATTCTAAATGTCTCATGACTGAATCTAGTGCATGCATGTATGGAGGCAGAAACCCAGATATATTCCGCTACATGAATCAGCTGCCAAAACCAGTTGATCTGCAGCAATACTGTAGAAAACATGGAAAAACCCTGGACAATTCCATGGTGAGGACTGGACATTGTCCAACCTCACAGCCATAGCAACCCTGGACACTGTCCATCCTCGTCCATGGAAACGCTGGACAGTGTCCAGCCTCGTCCATGGAAACCCTGGACAATGTCCAGCCTTCCTCATCCATGGAAACCCTGGACAATGTCCAGCCTTCCTCATCCATGGAAACCCTTGACAATGTCCAGCCTCGTCCATGGAAACCCTGAACAGTTCGTCCATGGAAACCCTGTACAATGTCCAGCCTCTTCCATGGAAACCCTGGGCAATGTCCAGCCTCGTCCATGGGAACCCTGGACAACCATTTCCTGCCTTTCTCAAAACAAATTTTCATACCGTGGATTCAGAGCATGGAAAAAAGCATGGAAAACAGTCCGAATACTCCAGCCTTTTTCCAGCGTAAGTCTTTTCCATGCTTTTTCCATGGAAACCCTGGAATTTCTATAGCCGGGCATATATTCCTAACCAAGCGGAGGTAATTTTGTATAGGTCTAAATAGCATATATGCAAGGCCAATGCTATCATACCATGTAGTATGCATAAAATCGAAACATTTCAGACTAAGATAAATGATTTTTATGTTCCCGTTTCATATAAAGTCATCACAAGGTCCGAATAAGCGCTTTTAACGAGTGTAGTGTAGGAGGACATACGATATTTGGCCTACTTGTGTATTATAACTGCGCAATGGAGCCTACATTAAGGGTGCATTCCACACCTAAATGATGTGCGGCTAAAAACAGGCATGGGTTCGGATCTTCGGCCATAAATTGATGTAAAATCTTTAACAAAACCCCTGTAAAAGTATATATTTTCTAAATGGGCACACTCGTGCCATTATTTCAGGAGACTTGTGAGTTTGAAATTGAAAAGGAAAGACGTCCAATCGCCCTTAACCCTTCTTCAACTTTTCGGAAAAACTCCATAAAATATATGAAAATGTGTCAAATTCTACCCGCAACCCAGAGAAAACGTACGAAATGATTTTCTTCTTATGTTTGTTAGGCCATTCTAAAAAAAAAATGTGTTTACTGTAACGCAATTAGAAAAAGGTGGGTAGGTAGGTAGGTAGGGAATTTTTTTTTTTTTTGCCTTTTTTTTTTTTGGCCCCTGTGAATGTTCAGATCATCGTCAGGGTCGCACTCAGTTTCAAATGCTCGCGACGAGTCCAGACGACATGCCTTGATACAAACAATTTTTTGCTGTCAGATACATCAGACACACAAGCTAGAACATCTCTTAACGTTTTCGATGAGCAAAAACGTTTTATTTTGTTTTTTATCATGAAATCCCCGTTCACAAAATCTCTGTTCAATGACAGACACTGATACGACAACGTTTTTTGAGAATTACTTGTCACTCTAACAGGTAACTATTTTTTACTTGTCACCCTGGTACTTCAGCTTGTCACTCCTGCTGGAACTTTTTTTTCACCATACTGTCATCATTCATATATTCCAATCAGCCTCTCCATTTTCCAGGCATTGGAGAATTTGAACACAAGCTTTCTTTTCTCGATCGGGAGACGTTTACGACAGCGACAAATTGGTCTCCTTCCTCTAGCTCTGCATAGCCAAGATCAATGTCCTCACTCCCTGATGTTGACTCAGTAGGCTCATTTCTCTCACAAGACTGTTTAGTGTAAAATGTCAACAGACTGTTCAATTATAAGATTAATTTTGCTGGAACGATATTTTCTTAAGGATTATAACAACCGGGGGATTTTAACAACTTGTTGTGGGTAACCCCGATTAAAAACTTGACTGAATGAAAAATTGAGTTTTGGGGAAATTTTGAAATTGAGTTTTACCTCCTCAAAAAAATGAGTTTTTTTTTATCCATGGGAAAATGCACGCCAAACACGCGCGAAAAAAACTGAGTTCTAGTGAATAAGTATTGATTTCTTCAAGAGATAAGTCGAGTTCCAAAATGAAAATGTTGAATTGTCCTGACAAGTTATCAAGCAAAATCATTGTTGTTGTTGTTGTTGCCTTCACCATGTTCACTCGATCAACTCGCGAGTGTAGGTGTAACACGTTAGCGCTTGTCCGCTTGTCTGGAGCAAGTAAAAATCGGCACGGGCAACGCAACCTTCATGTTAGCTGCCCGTGTTGGCAAGCACGATTTTCTTCCGATTAAAATACTCACTGACGAAGTTTTATTGAGCTCCTATTCTCCGAAATAAAATGTAAGAATCGCTCAGCTTCTTCTGGTTTCATTTTCGACTTGAAGTTGTCAGGTATGAACAGTCAGCTCTCGTGTTGTATGCATGAGAGCGGAATGCACGTTGAAGTGAACGGAATGTCCGATATAAATAAAACTAAACTGTTTCCAGGAACACAACTCAGTCATTCAGTCATATTAGGCCTGTATTAGATCGTAATTCAGTATTTTTAGGACAGAATAGTTAGTTGTCGCGGCGACAGGTGGCATTTTAATTTAGTTGTCACTTGAAAAAATGACTTGTCGGCGATAGGTAGACAGGCGTTATTTCGACTGCTCAACGTCCGAGTCCGTGTCCGCCATTTTGATGGCCTTCACCAGCAGCGCCACCAGCGAGGGAGTAAACTCCCCTTACGGGATGCGCGAGGAGTTATTCCCCTTGAAACAGACATTTGTACAGGTTCGCGAAAACGAAAAAAAAATATGCCGGACAATTTATTTTTGCGCAGCTACGTTTTTTTCGGGTCGGTCGGGTTACGGTAAACATAAATAATATTTTGAATGACCTTAAAGTGTTTCCCGTCCATGGGACAATTTAAAATGGCGAAAAAAACAGGGGGTCGACCTACTCGTTTTTTGTTTTTTTAAAAATTTTATCGCCATAAAGGAATCATCATTTTCGCTTCCCGCCAAAGTGCGGATTTTGGCCCGCCAGATATTCAATTCCGGACACGATTAACTCTGTAGTGGCGAGTGGGTGCGATCAATAAGCAATTGTTATAGCCTCGTTTGGAGAAATGGTTACGCCCAGCAGGATTATATTCTAGATCAGTTAGTAGCAGGGTAAGAAGAATTACCATGCTGTCAAAATCGGGCGACGTTCCTTATTATAAAATTTTGCGAAACCGTGGCAAGTGTGGAGTGCACCCTTTGTGTGAGTAGAATGGTCAAGGGGAGGTAACTCCCATCACATAATAAAGAGAACAATCTATTTGCAGTACAAAAAGAAATTTCAAGGTTTCTGGACACATAATAAAGAGGGCAAACTATATACAATGCAACAAAGTAAAACAAGATCAATTTTAAACATGCCAAAGCAAAGGTGATAGTTTATAATAATATGTTCTGGCAGTGGGTCTAGAGAGCTTCTTTGATCTCTGGGTCATCATTTCGTGAATGAATTTCCCCACTTGTAGGGCAGTTGATTAATTAACATTTAGTATTTCTGTTACTTTAGCTGTGTCGTCTAGAGAGTTGAAATTTGGGTTGCTGGTGTTCATTAGTCGGAAAAAATTTGTACGGGTTTTTGTTAGACTTTCACATCTGTCCAGGAGCCAATTCCCATAGGACCCCTAAAAATGGAATTGGTGCAACACTCACTACATCTAAGGTTTGACTAGATAAAGTGGTAGAATAGACCTTGTAGAACACCCCCAGGTAGTATGTACGATCGAATTGTGGTATCAGTTTTTTTCTACAAGCCATTTTGTAGGCCAACTGGTGCGGCTGGACGATACCTGAAAAGTTGGGGGTAGGGGTAACATAATTGCTTATAACTTTGCCACTAATGAAACGATTTTAATGTTTTTGTTACCATTACATTCGTCTTAGAATGTAGTTGAACAACACATAACAAAAATATACCTGTGGCCTGGTGCGAGGGCACTACAGGTCAAAAGGTCAAAGGACATATGGGATGGAATTTTACATACTTAAGGTAAGGATATATTGCGTATGACTTTCAAGTTGAGCACTTACTATAACATGAACTTGATAATTTGCTTAGTTATCAATGAAAATAAAGGATGTGCAGTAAATATTAAATTTTCATGGTGAGCAAATAACCCAGTGAATGGAATATTAACCCTATCTGGCCTGGGCTTTTTGGAACCTGTCGTGGCCTGCGGGGAATGCGAAATGACCCCCCTAATTATTTTTTTTTACCCCTTAAGCTAGGGAGCTGAAACTTACCACACTATACCGTTGGGTCAAGCTCTACCAGAAAATGTAAAAAAAAAATCCAAGATGGCCACTTTGATGACGTCACAATGCCGTCATTTTCAAAAACGGCATTTTTGGTCGATTTTTCTAATTTTTTATTTATGCAATTTCTCCGCAAAAACAGCATGATAAATTAGTAAATATTAATGTGGTGTGAAATAAAAAAGCAGAAATTTTGAAGAAAAATTTGACAAAAACATCACTTTTCTGGGACCCCACATGATCCTCCCCACGGGGTCATGCAAATAGGCTCAAAATTACCCCAATATAACAAAATGTGAAGTCACGGAGTTTCAGCTTTCCAGTTTTTGTCACCTGAGATAAAAAGTGACAGTCAGGCGTGAGTCATTGCCCCCCATGCCATGCCAGGTAGGGGGGTTAAACGTTACTTACAACTGTCTGTCAGAACTTAAAATGTCTAAGATCTCAGCCGGTACATTCGTATTATGCTCAGCAATCTTATCCTCAAAAATGCAATTATACACCAACTAAAGTCAGTGTCACAAGGAAAGCACGGTTAAAGAGGTTGTATGATATAGCACGTTCATGTACAGTGGTTGTTCTCATGATTCGTCATCACTGTCGAAATCATCGAATTCATTGTCCAAATTGCGCATCCTGGTGCCTGGGTTTTGGCACTCTTCAGTTGCCATGCAAGCACAAGCCTCTGTGCATGCGAGCTCATTTGTCCTGCAGGAACAATCTCTTCGTCGGCAAAGGGACTTCTTACAGCGACATAATGTTAGCTCGATCAGTCCATAGGGTGCTGGGTCCTTCTTCATGAGAACGGGTTGCAGAATACCATCCGAGATACTCCAGCCATGGTCTTCCGGTGTAGGCATATCTTGCCTGGCATTCAATGCCTTCCTCCAGATGATGGCTTGAAAATTAGCCCGCTTTATATGCTGGAAGAGGCTGTCAGAGGTTGAAGGTAGCCCCTCGTTTTTCTGTCCTTTCGGGCAGAATAACCAGTGCCCGATGTCGTCTGCTTTACTGCCTGCCTTCTCGTTCCTTGTGTACAACCTGCATACGAAGGCTTCACATGCTGAGACAGTATCTTCTACTAAATCTATAGCCACCAAAATATTCAATTACACCAATGCTGTCAAGGAGTTTGACTGGAACTTATACACGTCAGAAGGCTATAGTTGTGATTGTGAATTGTCGAACTTTATCTATACACCATGCAAACATATTGTGACTGGTGACCTTGATGTGGTGAGTGATAAGGATCTGAAATTACTCCTGATGAAAGGACCTAAATATAGAGAGCCAAGAAGAATAAATCTGGAGGCCGACCAGAAGATAGTCCTGTCTGCATTAGAACAGTACGTTATTGATTGGTCTAAGCGAGAAAAAGTTGAACCTACAGTATTCGCTGATTGGCTGGACCTCACCAAGAGCAAGGTCGTTGAAACAATCCGCCATATTGACAGAAGCACTCTTCTCCAAGCAAAACAAGTACTGAGAAACCTCAATTCGCAAGAAGTTCTAGCCAATCTCCAGAGTAAATTTGTCATAATCCCAGCAGACAAAGCTCTGAATAATATAATATTCATATGTAAATATTACTATTACCAGGTGCTGGTTAAAGAATTGAGTGTAGACATATCTTCATCAAATACGTCTACTTACTCCCAAACTGCATTTACTCTGGAAGATTTATTTAACAATCACAAAAAGTTTCTCAGGGAAAGAGGTATTTGTCTTCCAACCAATCATAACGACATACCAAAAATATACTGGACTCCCAAAATGCATAAATCACCATACAAAGCTAGATTCATAGCTGGTTCTAGAAGCTGCACCACCAAGCTTCTTTCAACCCTATTGACGAGGGCCCTTCAGGAGGTAAAAGCATTTTGGGAAAGGTATTGCGCCACTATTTCTAAGAACTCTGGCGTTGAATGTATGTGGATATTGAAAAACTCAAAATGTCTTACGGAAGAACTTGATGCTAAAGGTCACATACCGTACAGACATGTATCCACATGGGATTTCTCGACTCTCTATACTACAATCCCTCATCAGGACCTTATTGACCGTCATAAGTTCATTAATAGTATCTGTGTTCAAGAAAACTGATCGTAGATATATTAATGTCGGAAGCCATAAAGCATTCTTTAGCTCGACTACATACAAGATATATCATTCATGGGATGTTTCTTTGTTTTTGAGTTGCTTGAATTTCTCATTAAAAATATCTATGTGAAATTTGGCAACACAATATATCAGCAGCATATAGGTATTCCAATGGGTACTAATTATGCACCCCTGTTGGCTGACCTGTATCTGTTCTCTTATGAATATGACTATATGCAGGCGCTTTCAAAAACCGATCCATTCAAAGCCCGTTCCTTTCCATTCACCAAACGCTATATAGACGATCTTCTCGCTGTGGATAATCGCTATATAAATGACGCAGTGAAGGATATATATCCACCTTCACTGGATTTGAAGGAAACTACAGATAGCCCTACAGGCACATCTTATTTAGATCTCTATCTCTATAAAATGAAGCGGGCATTCTCTCTCGTCGACTTTATGACAAAAGAGATGATTACAATTTCGACATCGTAAACTATCCCTTTCTGGATAGTAATATTCCAGTGGGACCTGCATATGTCGTATACATATCTCGCTTAGTAGCATTTGCTAGATCCTGTGTTAAATGTGATGATTTTAATCAACGTCACAAAACATTGTTGCAGAAACTTATAAAACAGGGCTATTCCACCAAGCGCCTCCACTCAAAGTTTTCAAATTTGGCGATACATATCGCATGCTGATAGCAAAATACGAACGTAGCGTGCAAGATCTATGGCGCTACGTTTCGTAACTTGTGTCTAATTCCGCTTAACTCGGGGCTAGGGGCCGTATGAACCCATGTACTTCAAGATCCTCATGGTACTCATATGAACAGTCGCAATCAAAGCGTGACTGAGATACATCATTCTTTAGATGACGACTTTACAAAAAATATTATGGATTAAGAATACTGATCAGCGATACGGATTTGATATTTTTGGAACATCATGATGTCTTGCCGGCATCATTGAAAACTGTTGACCGCTTCTCTCTTGCAGGAAACAAGCCTATGTTTATGTATACTATGATTGTCTTTTTCAATTTGGTGCTAATATTGTTATATGGAATATGGAATAGGTCTTTGGATTATGGACGCGGATATTCTCTAATGGACGACGGCTGGATTATGAATGATGGACTAGACGCTTGTAATTGCGTCCTTGCCCAACTGCGACACGCCGTTCTGATGCATCTCACTCTCGCATATTGTATTGAAGGCTGCATTGAACTGTTGGAGTCGCACGCAGTCAATGCATGGAATGCGGGTAGAGCATCATATAGTTGTGGATCCAATAGTGCAACCACCTTGTGTATGGAGATGTACAGTAGTTTATCCTTAACCCTGTGCGAAACCACAGTTCGTGATAGCTAATATAAGACCGATGAAGTGTGCTTCCTCGTGGTCTGATATCAGTGGTACTAAATCCTCACACTGTCCTTCGATCAGTACGACCGCCCTCTTGCCATCCCTGTAGCCACCACCAAGAACAATTTGTTGACCCATTTGAGGATCCTCTTGAGCCATCTGACACCAACTCTGTGCCATAAAAGCACAGAGATTCGTCTTCTTTTTTTGGATTGGCAATGTATTTCAGCCGCTGCTTAGGAATGGATGTAGTGGGACCATTGGTTTTTTGTCTCCAAGGCAGTGGATGCTCCCTGTTTTGCTCGCTTTTCAACCTTGATTGACTTGGGCATGTACTGATCAAAGATCACATCAACACGCATGCATCCATTCCGACCTAATGACGCCGTGATAACGTCATAGTGTTTGGCTGCCAGCTCACCACATGTGAATGTCCTGGCTTTGGAGCAGATGCTGAAGGCTGGTGTCAAACTTTGGTGAGCTGGCAGCCAAACATTATAACCTTATCGAGGCTGAAAAGCGAGCAAAACTGGGATCATCCACTGCATTGGACATAAAAATCAATGGCCATTACCGGTATGAAAAGTACTATAGTCATAAATGGACAATTTCTAACTGAACAGGTTCTCTGACTTGTGATTGAGAATCATACGTTTAAGACGTAAAGCACTGATCAAGAGGAGGTCACCTGTAGCAGATCCCTATAGTACCAGCTTGTCTAGCTCTTGGATTGTATTGCAAGTGTTTGGTCACATGCTAGGGGACACCGAATATCTTGAAATACCGTGATCGAAGCAGCTATATGGTGGGTCAAAATAATAAAATGAATTCATAGAATTGTTCTTGAAGGTTTTCTGTGTACCTGCAAGATATTTCCTAATTCACTTCATTAGCCCTCATTCTATAAAGAACAGAAAAGTTTTTTTGAAATATCTCTTATTCTATGATTCGAACAAAGTGGGAAATACTGAACAGTTTGGTGTATCTGGCATTAAAATCGGTTAAAATCTCAACGAAATATTGAGTATTCCCTACAAACACTATATCATGGATTTTCACCAATCAGCAGTAGGGGAGAGTGGGGAGACATGGGACACTATTTCTTTGCTTCACATTATTTCATATTCTGTCCAAAGTATTTAGTTGTGCAAATCAATGCGTGCCATGCACCAACCTGGGAAGAATACCCATGCAATGCCACAGTGTATTAGACACCAAACCGAGTGTGTTATGATGTGGAGACGATTTCATTTCAGCGTATTTTGGGGATGACTTGGGAAAACTAACTTTTTTATTTGAAAAAAAATAATGGCTTGACATGGAAATGTGAACTTGCTAAAAAATTATCACTTGCCGACAGAAAGTGATACCATACATATCGCAATATTCATCGAAAGTGCAGGGAGAGATGGGACACTCTATAGGGAGACACTTTGTCCCAACTCTCCCCTGGGGGCCCAACTTAGCAACATGGCGTTTTTTTGCTTAACTGTCCATGTCCTCACAAATTCGGTCAGTGTCATGTGTGCCCTATATAAAACACAATCCTGTGCCAAGATATCGGTATCATATACATTATATTGCACCGTATAAACAAATGGGGGTGGCCTCCAAAATCTAGCTTTTCAAGTTAAAAAACATAAAGAGAAAGATTTACGCACTTCAATGATTCCAGGAAACACCAGAATGGTAAATGTGGGTGGCGGTATGAAAACAAAACAGCACATGTAAGCAGTCTCCACTGGCTTCCAGAAGGGTACTAAATAAGGGGTGTCCCAAGTCTCCACTGTCCCATGTAATCATGTATTCATGAATACATGTATTAATTCAAGTACATGTTGCACAGTAAATGAACCAGCATCTAATCATAGAGAATAATCCATGAACAAAAGTAAACACAGCAAGGAAGCAATCAGACATTGCTCAGTTATATGCTCCCCCCCCCCTTCCGCTTTAATCTGACACTGCCCCACCATTGTTCTGTTCTGTATTGGTCTGTGGAGGCCTAATTTGGATAATTATAAAAATTCTGTTTCAGTCTTTTTTTTCGGCATGCCTCGCATAATACATATTCCAAGTATCGACCAACAAGTAATAATACAATGTTTTGATGCACGATGGTCGCCCGGGGCTTTCGCCAAATCCAAAAACGTGACCTGGTTATGAGACCTACATTCCTTGGGAGTATATTGTGGTGAAATTATGAAGCGATCGTGAACTTTGCACCCAATTCACTCTTTTTGGGGCAATTTCATACTTCAGGACCTATGTGGTCTGCTTTGGAATGTAGAATAACAATTTTATAGCCATTTTCCCAGTCCAAATCGGTTATGGACTGAGATTCAGCCTGGACAAATAAATATATCCCATTCACTTAGGTTTGATGAAAAAATGTATCTATGTATCTCAGGAATATTTTCAGGTCAAAACATCTGAGCGTTGAAAAAAAAATTGACTCACTGACATGTATTCAACAACAACAATGCTGACATGTGGGCTCATTTTCCACAAAATACACTAACTTCCACTGACGGGTCATGTATCCACTACGCAAATGAGATGTTTATATTCACTTCGACTCTGTCAAGTAACTCCAGGGGCTTTCATAAAAGTGGAAATTTTTCTATCATCGCCAGCTCGATTTCAATGTAATATGTAATCTGTCAGAATTACAACAAGCGTTCTGAGAACCCCAACATCTCGCCTTGCGGGGTCATCCGCCAAAGGTGCAGCAGTATTGAAAGCATACATGTAGAGCAAATATTAAGTTCTGGAATAGGTGATGTGGTACAGACAGTAATGTCTGGAATAGATTATCTGGTATAGACAATAACATCAGTCCCATCAGGGCCATGTGGGATTACTGGCATATAGGTTAATCCCATGTAGGATGGATAGGTCAGTGCCATCGGATTACTGGTGCATAGGGCAGTCCAGTGTGAGATTACTGCTGGACAGGTCAG
Source organism: Hanleya hanleyi (assembly GCA_036873755.1). NCBI lineage: Eukaryota > Metazoa > Mollusca > Polyplacophora > Lepidopleurida > Hanleyidae > Hanleya > Hanleya hanleyi. The sequence continues at coordinate 17,090 of JAVTVY010054440.1, read as the reverse complement.
TCCCATGTGAGATTACTGCTGGATAGGCCAGTCCTGTGTAGGATTACTGCTGGATGGACCAGTCCCGTGTGTTATTACTGATGGATAGACCAGTCCCCTGTGGGATTACTGCTGGATAGTGCAGTCTCAAGTGGGATTACTGCTGGATAGGCCAGTCCTGTCTGGGATTACTGCTGGATAGATGAGTCTCGTATGGGATTAATGCTGGATAGGACAGTCCCGTGTGGGATTACTGCTGCATAGGCAGTCCAGTGTGGGATTACTGCTGCATACGACAATCCTGTGTGGGATTACGGCTGGGGAGGCCAGTCCCATGTGGGATTACGGCTGAGGAGGCCAGTCCCATGTGGGATTACTGCTGCTGGATAGGCTAAACCTGTGTAGGATTATGGCTGGATAGGTCAGTGCCATGTGGGATTACTGCCGCATATTGCAGTCCAGTGTCATATTACTTCTGGATAGGTCAGTCCTGTGTGAGATTACTGCTGCATAGGCCAGTCCCGTGTGGAATTACTGCTGGATAGGCCAGTCCCATGTGGGATTACTGCTGGATAGGCCAGTCCGGTCTGGGATTACTGCTGGATAGGTCAGTCCCGTGTGGCATTACTGCTGGATGGGCCAGTGCCATTTGGGATTACTGCTGGATAGGTCAGCTCTGTGTGAGATTACTGCTGGATAGGCCAGTCCCAAATGGGATTACTGCTGGATAGACCAGTCTGGTCTGGGATTACTGCTGGATAGTTGAGTTCCGTATGGGATTACTGCTGGATAGGTCAGTCCCGTGTGGCATTACTGCTGGATAGGCCAGTGCCATTTGGGAAAACTGCTGGATAGGTCAGTCCCGTGTGTGATTACTGCGGGAGAGCTGTGACCTAGGAAAACATGAAACATGTCCACCAAGTTTTATAATCATCCCACGAAAGGTTCAACAAACTTTTCATGTACAGATCTACATGTAAATTTTTGCCCAACAAAAACCTTATCAATGGGAACGTACAAAGTCTAAACTGCAATAATTAGGACAAAAATTGATATTTAATGTCATATTTCTTAAATAGCACATGCACAGCCTCAAATCCCATTGAACTTGGGTAGCAAGTGTCAAACTCATCCAATGAAAGCTGACAGCTTCAGAAAACTTTCCATGTACAGGTGTACATGTATATACATGTATATTGTTATTGGCAGATTACTTAGACAAAACCCTCAAAATTTGAACAAACATTAATATTTCATCTCCTAAATAGCACAGGTATATCCTCTAATCATAAGAAACATGTGTACCAAGTTTCACAATCATCCAATGAGAGCTGACAACTGCAGCAAACTTACCATGTACATGTACATGTATACATGTAGAGGCCTACATGTACAATTTACCTAAACAGAAAACTCATTCATTTGCCATAATTTGGAGAAAAATTAATATTTCTTCTCAAAAATAGCACAGGTACATCCTCTAATCATAAGAAACATGTGTATCAAGTTTCATAATCATCCAATGACAGCTGACAACTGCAACAAACTTTCTAAGTACAGATCTACATGTGCACTTCAGCTAAACGCAAAACTCATTCATAGGGATTTTAACATTGGAGCACCCCAGGGGTAGTACCCCCAGGTGGCATACCCACCCCCCATATTTTTTCTAGATTTTTTTCAATTTGCTAAACCAAAAACTTTATCATTTCCAGGCAGGGGACACCGACACCGACACCAACGACGACATCCTCTTTCCCCCTCACACAATATCTCCCCTTTACTTCGTAAGGCGAGATAAAAATGGGGCCCAAATGATAGCCTCGTTCCAAAGGGCATGATGTCATCATCAATCCACCACTAACTTTGGACTGAATTTATGTCAATACAATCTAAAACATGAGTTTGATCTAATCAAAACCCCTCGGCTTTCCCCAAGTGATTGATACCCATGTGTTGTGTGAATTGGGGAAGAGATAGTTCTATGTGAGATGATCAAGATATTGCGGTAGTTGGTGAGTGAGTGAGTGAGTGAATAGGGTTTAACGTCGCTTTCAACATTTTTTCAGCTATATCACGAAGGGGAAGGGAAGGGAGTTGGTTACATTCAGGCATATGACAGAAATAGAAAAATTATATATTTGTAAAGGGGCATAACTCTGTAAAACATGGGTCGAGGGGGGCCACTTTCGATAGGCATCTGATTTAGCACTCTGTAAAATAAGAACCGAGACGAATAAGCTGTACCGAATACGGATCTGCAGATATAACTTGTACATTCAGCTACAAATAACAAAATCGAAGATTATTACATCCAAAAGGGGCATAACTCCATAAGCGGAGGCGAGTACTCCTTTTTTGGCTCGTAGAATACAACAATATAAATAAGTTTCCAAGATATAGTAGCTATACCGAACACAGTTCTGCAGATATAGTTGCTTCCCCATATTGATTACTGTATTACACTATGGGGAAATTCAAATGCCTATCAAATTGACAGAATTAACAAATTACAAAAACGAGCAGCTAGAACTATACTCAACGCGCACTATTTTACACCATCAGCAGAACTTTTTAAGGAACTCAACTGGATCAGTGTATTAGACAGGATATATTATCAAAAAGCTGTACTTATGTGTAAAATTATCCACAATCTTTGTCCTCCTTATCTGAACAGTTTGTTCAAATATGTTGGGGAGGTAACATCAAGGCATCTAAGATCAACAGAAAATAATGATCTGTTTGTTCCCAAGCCAAAATCAAATATGCTGACAAGAAGCTTGAGCTACACAGGAGCCAAAATATGGAATTCGCTGGACAAGAAGCTAAGAGAGTCTCCCTCGGCTGGAGCCTTCAAACATCGACTGATAAAAATTCTTCAGGCAAAAAGCATAAGTTAGCTGGATGCCATGATGTTAGATATATTATTATGTGTTTGATGTACACTTTGAATTTGGTTGAACTGTTTTCATATATATATTTAATGTACATTGTTTGATTCTTTGTTAGAGGGCCTCTGGGAAGAACAGTTTACACAACTGACAGAGTAAATACTTGTATTTGTTACCCTCAGAAAATAAAGTAAATATATATATGTAACATCCAGGCATATAGGACGGAAATAGAAATTAATATATCCGTAAAGGGGCATAACTCTGTAAAGTATGGGCCGAGGGGAGCCACTTTCGATAGGTATCTGACTTAGCACTACTGTGAAATAAGAACGGAGATGAATAAGCTGTACCGAACACGGATCTGCAAATATAACATGTACATTCAACTACAGATAACAAAATCGGAGATTATTACATCCGAAAGGGGCATAACTCCATAAGCCGAGGCAAGAAATCCTTTGTCGGCTTGTAGAATACAACAATATAAATAAGTTTCCAAAATATAGTAGCTATACCGAACACAGTTCTGCAGATATAGCTGGTTACATTCAGGCATATAGGACAGAAATAGAAATTAATATATCTGTAAAATATGGGCCGAGGGGAGCCACTTTCGATAGGCATCTGACTTAGCACTAGATAAACAAGTGTTGAAAATTTGGTGGTTGTGTCTCAAACGGTTTCGCCTAAAATGCGGTAACGGACGGACGTACAGACGAATGTACATGGCGACGACAATACCCTGAGGCCAAAATGGCCGAGAGGTAAAAATGCCATTTACAATTTTAAAATCAAGTTTTGAGGGGAATTCCAGTCTGTGGCCTCTGCAATATTGGGATTCCCCCTCGTTTTTTGTACGAAACAGTGAATGCCATCCATTATAGGCCTGCATAATTTTTACAATTTGCTGCCTTTCCTGGTCATACATGATACTGATTTGTGTGGTAAGTCTGTCTGAATACAAAGTAACAGTTTGATTACGGTTTAGGCCAGTCCAGTAATTTTGTAGATACTGATTTGTGTGGTAAGTCTGTCTGAATACAAAGTAACAGTTTGATTACGGTTTAGGCCAGTCCAGTAATTTTGTAGACAAGTTGGTAGTTTTCTCTGCCATGTTGATTATTGTGTTCTTTCATTCATTTATTGTCTGTTTAGATTCCATAGCATGACAGATCGTATGTACAACAGTTTGAGTGATTTGTACCATTCATGTGGAGGTCAGGATGATGTCATTCTGACCACCACCATGACAATATTTATAAGCCCAGAAGTTATTGGAAGAGTGCGCTGGAAGGCTGCCGGAAGAGTGCGCCGAAAGGCTGCCGGAAGAGTGTGCCGGAAGGCTGCCGGAAGAGTGCGTCAGAAAGTTGCCAGAAGAGTGCGCTGGAAAGCTGCCGGAAGGCTGCTGGAATATATAATTAGTTTGCGGCAAGGTTGCTGCAATCTGTATAGTGTGCCGGAAAGCTCATTTGCATGTGAAAATCTCTGTTGTGGTAAGGTTGCCGCAAACTCTCCGGCACACTGTGCGCGGTGAGTTTGCCAGAAAGTTTGCGGCAAGCTTGCCGTAACCAGTGTGCCAGAAGAATATTATTTCGGTAAGGGTATTCCCTACAAACACTATATCATGGATTTCACCAATTAAGCATTATCTTAACATGTAATCATGTATTCATGAATACATGTATTAATTCAAGTACATGCTGCACAGTAAATGAACCAGCATCTAATCATAGAGAATAATCCATGAACAAAAGTAAATTAGCAGCCTGAATTGTGTGTACTGTACATGTAACCGATATAAGTTTCATATGTATTGTGATGTCACAACACAATTCTTATGACGTTAAGTCATAATAGTGTATAGCAACAGTGTATGTGCCATGATGTCATTTACAGAGATGACGTCACAAGATAATGCAGCCATTGAATGTACCAAAAGCTATCAGTTGTTCAAGTGTACATATGTACTGTTGTGAAAAGGAAAACCATATTGTACAAATTGTATTTACCATAAAAGAGTATGGAAGCCATTCCACAATGAGACATAACACATGGAATATACAAGCATAGTTTGTTACACATGTACTCTGTCAGAATAAAAGGGGTTGGGTGGGAGTGGGGTGAGCATTCCCTTACCGAAATCTGCAGGTTGCGGCAAGGTTGCCGCAAGTTTGCGGCAAGCTGGCCACAACCTGATCAGTGTGCCAGAACTGTTGGGGTGAGTATGCTGCTAGCGGCAGTCTCAGTTGGTGATTCCACATTGTGCCGGTACTGGCAAACAGTATACGGAGAGTGCGCCAGAAGAAGATGAAAGTGTGCCGCTAGCAGTGCGCAGTGCGCAGACAGTGTGCCAGAGCCAAACTGTGGGCCGCTAGCGGCGCACAGTGCGCTGAGAGTGTGCCGGAATCAGAGTATGCCGCTACCGGCACACTCTGTATGGAATGGGCTGCACTGAGGATTTGCTAGCTGTTTTTAGTTAACCCAGTTAACTTTTGACCCCAAATTTTGAATCTGGATACGAAACTATCCAAACTGTACCAGTGTAGGATTCACAGAAGGAACTATACAAAATTAGTGTACCACATAGTTGAAGTTATAGTTATTAGGGGAATGTTCTCAGAATGAACAATTAATTCCGAGACAAAATTTCATTGTTAGGATTCTAATGTACCTAGTACTAACCTTTCCTATCATTGGACTACTTTTGGTGCACATGAATCAATACAATATGTCATTCAGTTCAGGACTTTCAAATCTGGCAGTTGGTGAGAATGGTGGGAGAACATGTTTGCAACCATGAGTTGTTGTTCCTGCTAACTTAGGCCTGCATAATTCATACAATTTCCTGGCCATACATGATACTGATTTGTGTGGCAAGTCTGTTTGAATGCAAAGTAACAGTTTGATTATGGTTTAGGCCAGTCCAGTAATTTTGTAGACAAGTTGTAGTTTTCTCTGCCATGTTGATCATTGTGTTCTTTCATTCATTCATCGTCTGTTTAGATTTCATTGCATGACAGATCTTATGTACAACAGTTTGATTTGAGTGATTTGTACCATTCATGTGGAGGTCAGGATGATGTCATTCTGACCACCACCATGAAAATATTGACAAGCCCAGAAGTTATTGGAAGAGTGCGCCGAAAGGCTGCCGGAAGAGTGCACCGAAAGGCTGCCGGAGGAGTGTGCCAGAAGGTTGTCGGAAGAGTGCGCCAGAAGATTGCCGGAAGAGTGCGCCTAAAGGCTGCCGGAGGAATGTGCCAGAAGGCTGCCGGAAGAGTGCGCTAGAAGGTTGCCGGAAGAGTGCGCCGGAAAGCTGCCGGAAGAGTGTGCCGGAAGGCTGATGGAATATATAATTAGTTTGCGGCAAGGTTGCCGCAATCTATATAGTGTGCCGGAAAGCTCATTTGCATGTGAAAATCTCTGTTGCGGCAAGGTTGCAGCAAACTCTCGGCACACTGTGCGCGGTGAGGTTGCCAGAAAGCTTGCCGCAACGAGTGCATGGAGTGTGCCAGAAGAATATTATTTCGGTAAGGGTTATTACAAACATCACAGGTTAGCTACATGTGCTAGGGCCAGGTAAAGGGTAATCAATTGAAAGGGAGGGTGTGCAATGCACATCACATACACAGAATAGCTTCAGGTGCAGCTGGATACATACTCGAGGGGGATATATTGCTGTGGGGGAGGGGGCAAGAGATGGCCATTACCGGTATAAAAAGTACTATAGTCATAAATGGACAATTTCTGACCGAACGGGTTCTCTGACTTGTGACTGAGAATCATACGTTTCAGACATAAAGCACTGATCAAGAGGAGGTCACCTGTAGCAGATCCCTATAGTACCAGCTTGTCCAGCTCTTCGATTGTATGCAAGTGTTTGGTCACATGCTACATGTAGTAGACACCGAATATCTTGAAATACCATGATCGAAGCAGCTTTTTGGTGGGTCAAAATAATAAACTGAATTGATAGAACTGTTCTTGAAGGTTTTCTGTGTACCTGCAAGATATTTCCTAATTCACCTCATTAGCCCTCGTTCTATAAAGAACAGGAAAGGTTTTTTTTAAATATCTCTTATTCTATTATGCGAACAAAGTGGAAAATTCTGAACAGCTCGGTGTATCTGGCATTATAATCGGTTAAAATCTCACCGAAATATTGAGGATTCCCTACAAACACTATATCATGGATTTTCACCAATCAGCAGTACTCATTTAGAAATAGCATTATCTAAACATGTAATCATGTATTCATGAATACATGTATTAATTCAAGTACATGTTGCACAGTAAATGAACCAACATCTAATCATAGAGAATAATCCATGAACAAAAGTAAATTAGCAGCCTGAATTGTGTGTACATGTAACCGATATAAGTTTATACATGTATTGTGATGTCACAACACAAGTCATTTTCTTATGACGTTACGTCATAATAGTGTAGCAACAGTGTATGTGCCATGATGTCATTTACAGAGATGATGTCACAAGATAATGCAGCCAATGAATGTGCCAAAAGCTATCAGCTGTTCAAGTGTACATATGTGCTGTTGTGAAAAGGAAAACCATATTGTACAAATTGTATTTATCATAAAAGAGTATGGTAGCCATTCCACAATGAGACATAACACATGGAATATACAAGCATAGTTTGTTACATATACAGGTACTCTGTCAGAATAAAAGGGGTTGGGTGGGAGTGGGGTGAGCATTATTACAAACATCAAAGGTTAGCTGCATGTGCTAGGGCCAGGTAAAGGGTAATCAAGTGAAAGGGAGGGTGTGCAATGCACATCACACACACAGATTAGCTTCAGGTGCAGCTGGATATATACTCGAGGGGGATATATTGCTGTGGGGGAGGCGGGGGCAAGAGATGGCCATTACCGGTATGAAATCTACTCTAGTCATAAATGGGCAATTTCTAACTGAACGGGTTCTCTGACTTGTGATTGAGAATAATACGTTTAAGACATAAAGCACTGATCAAGAGGAGGTCACCTGTAGCAGATCCCTGTTGTACCAGCTTGTCCAGCTCTTGGATTGAAAACGATAAAATGAATCTGTTTTAGACGGAAAGATATTTCCTAATTCACCTCATTAGCCCTCATTCTATATAAAGGGGGCACCATACTATAACATGTTGGGAGGCTGCTGTGAAAAGGCCTACATTTAGGGGCTCGCTCAGAGGAGGCCCTAAACACAGAGCCTATTCATATTTCATATATCAAAATATTTCTATGTATCTCAGGAATATTTTCAGGCCAAAACATCTGAGCGTTGAAAAAAGAATTGACTCACTGACCTGTATTCAACAACAACAACAAAGCGATCGCTATATGAACCCCTATAATTAGAGGCATAATTAGCAGCCTGAATTGTGTGTACATGTAACCGATATAAGTTTATACATGTATTGTGATGTCACAACACAAGTCATTTTCTTATGACGTTACGTCACAATAGTGTATAGCAACAGTGTATCATTCTCAAAGAGAGCCGTGTCTACCCGCGGGAGACCAAAGCGACTCTCATGTAAACTGGTGACATTTTTGAATCTCCAATCTCAAAGCGAGGCAGCATGACATCATTCTCAAAGCGAGCCGTGTCTACCCGCGAACTACTTCCTGTATTAGATAACTCGCTTTCACGGCCAAGTATACATACCGACAATAATTTGTTCGCGATTGATATGCTCCGAAACGGAAAGAGTCATTTCCCAATTATATAGCCCACGTTATGTTTAGCAATTCGCTTCTAACTTGGCGGAGTCAGCAGGTCAGTGACAAGCCAGATAATCATACGCCGCCTACTCACCCCCAAATTTTGGGGGGATGGCTCCCATTTACGCGTGAGACTCTTTCTCGCAGTAGGGAGTCTCGCGAGACGAGAATGAACAGTGTATGTGCCAGGTCATTTACAGAGATGACGTCACAAGATAATGCAGCCAATGAATGTACCAACAGCTATCAGCTGTTCAAGTGTACATATGTACTGAACCATTGTGAAAAGGAAAACCATATTGTACAAATTGTATTTACCATAAAAGAGTATGGTAGCCATTCCACAATGAGACATAACACATGGAATACACAAGCATAGTTTGTTACATATACATGTACTCTGTCAGAATAAAAGGGGTTGGGTGGGAGGGGGGTGAGCATTATTACAAACATCACAGGTTAGCTGCATGTGATGGGGCCAGGTAAGGCCATTGTTAATTAATTCTTTGTTTCTCGTAACCTTGCTTTTGAAAATAGACATGCTGAGGGCGATAATTATTAATTATTACCTAGCGAGAAAAAAAAAATACTAAAACAAAACTTGGGATGCAAAATTTGAAAATATAAAACCTTTTACTGGACTAGATATATTAAACAAAACCTCTGCTAGAGGTACAGTGACCGGCTAATTAAATGAATAATGCATACGTAATAACCATTAAAAAGAAATCAGAGATTACAATCCATAGACATGACTCTTGACATAAAATACATTATGTGAGGTGTCATATGTGGAGCTAATTTAGAACTGGTTTCCATCAGATTAGTACTGGCTAACAATATTAAATCAGCCTTCACCAAAGCAACCATAAATATTAATCCTAATTTTTTAGGATTCATAAATTTTACTATAATACAGCTGTCCTAAGCAAGTCACTGGTCAACAACAACAACAACAGCTTTGGTCTAATCACGATGCCTTCTTCGGATTTTCAGAGTCAGTAAAGACTTGGAAGAGAAGTCTTTCTTCTCTTCCAAGTCCGCCACTGTGGATTCTTGATCCATGGCACTGAGTGATTTATAGAATTTGCTGATTACAAGCGCCCATATAAGGCAGGAGAATCATCGACGGAGGTGGTTTCAAATCTGCCTTGGAAAGAAACGCTCGATAACAGAGCTGGCGGTCGTCTTTTCAAAGAATAGGAAAGTTGTGAAGTTAACATAAAACTGACCGTTTGTTGAAGCTATCGTGGCTCCGTTGGCCAAAATCATTTTGATCAACATGGGATGAATGCGATCAACCATGCGGACATTTCTAAATTCATTGCGCGGTGTACGAGGAACGAAAGGGGTGTATGATGAACATACTTCCGTTTGATTTGAGAACTCCGCGTGAAAATCGATATCTAGTTTGCAGACGAATAGTTATACTTCTTCACTTCTCAATGCATATTTCGTTAGATTACATTGTGGATGTTCAGTTTGTTGTTATTTACTGTTTTACTGTTTTTGCGATCAGACAAACTACGGAATTGAGACCACAGAATTCCCTTCCGGAGCTCCGACTGGAAAACATAATGACGTAGCTTAGACGATTCCCAAGAAAGTTTGCCGTTTCATTGGTCAGTTTATGGGGAATCCCTTGAACTGCACAACAGGTGGCGCTGCAGTGCCCTTCGAAGGGATGATACAAAGAGACGGCTTTACGAAACTTGTTACGACAATCTCGGTATTTTACGAGCAATTAAATCACTGGAGAGCGCTGCTTCGCGAAATCAGAACTCATTATAGGCATTTTTTTAAGGGATTTTGACACGTCAGTACCAATAATTAATACAATGCGTAATTATTGCTTGCAAAAATACTGATGCGGGCGGGTTACAGGAAACGAACCATTAATTATCAGCGGCCTAAAGGGTAATCAATTGAAAGGGAGGGTGTGCAATGCACATCACACACACAGATTAGCTTCAGGTGCAGCTGGATACATACTTGAGGGGGATATATTGCTGCGGGGGTTGGGGGGTGGCAAGAGATGGCCATTACCGGTATGAAAAGTACTATATGGTCAAAAATGGACAATTTCTAACTAAACGGGTTCTCTGACTTGTGATTGAGAATCATATGTTTAAGACATAAAGCACTGATCAAGAGGAGGTCACCTGTAGCAGATCCCTGTTGTACCAGCTTGTCCAGCTCTTGGATTGTATGCAAGTGTTTGATGCTAGTGGACACAGAATATCTTGAAATACCGTGATCGAAGCAGCTATATGGTGGGTCAAAATAATAAACTGAATTGATAGAATTGTTCTTGAAAGTCTTCTGTGTACCTGCAAGATATTTCCTAATTCACCCCATTAGCCCTCATTCTATAAAGAACAGAAAGTTTTTTTTGCAATATCTCTTATTCTATGATGCGAACAAAGTGAGAAATACTGAACAGTTTGGTGTATCTGGCATTAAAATTGGTTAAAATCTCACCGAAATATTGAGCATTCCCTATAAACACTATATCATGGATTTTCACCAATCAGCAGTACTCATTTAGAAATAGCATTATCTTAACATGTACTCATGTATTCATGAATACATGTGTTAATTCAAGTACATGTTGCACAGTAAATGAACCAGCATCTAATCATAGAGAATAATCCATGAACAAAAGTAAACACAGCAAGGAAGCAGTCAGACATTGCTCAGTTATATGCTCCCCCCCCCCTTCCGCTTTAATCTGACACTGCCCCACCATTGTTCTGTTCTGTATTGGTCTGTGGAGGCCTAATTTGGATAATTATAAAAATTCTGTTTCAGTCTTTTTTTTCGGCATGCCTCGCATAATACATATTCCAAGTATCGACCAACAAGTAATAATACAATGTTTTGATGCACGATGGTCGCCCGGGGCTTTCGCCAAATCCAAAAACGTGACCTGGTTATGAGACCTACATTCCTTGGGAGTATATTGTGGTGAAATTATGAAGCGATCGTGAACTTTGCACCCAATTCACTCTTTTTGGGGCAATTTCATACTTCAGGACCTATGTGGTCTGCTTTGGAATGTAGAATAACAATTTTATAGCCATTTTCCCAGTCCAAATCGGTTATGGACGGAGATCCAGCCTGGACAAATAAATATATCCCATTCACTTAGGTTTGATGAAAAAAGGGCAGTAACTCTTGAAAATATAACCGAAAGCAGAGAAACTTCACGCTGCACAACTTTGGGGCATTGACCACATATCATGCAAATTCCATACTTGTCCATACAATATTACCCGAGATCCAGCCCAGACAAGTCCCAACTCACAAAGATTTCAAGAACAAAAGGGTCGTAACTCTTGAAAATATACGCGAAACGTTAGAAACTTCACGCTGCACAACTACAGGGCACGGTTAATATTGTATGGACAAGTATGGAATTTGCAGAAATGTGGTCAGAGATCCAGCCCGGACAAGTCCCAATTCACGGAGATTTCAGAAACAAAGGCCCATAACTCTTGAAAATATAAGTAAAACGGGGAGAAACTTTACGCTGCACAACTGTGGGGCACTGACCATATATCATGCAAATTTCATACTTGTCCATACAATATTAACCAAGATCCAGCCCGGACAAGTCCCATTCACAGAGATTTCAGAAAAAGGGCCATAACTCTTGAAAATTATACCGGAACTCGAAAAAAAGAACTCTGCGCTGCACAACTACAAGGTACTGGCCACATTCCATGCAAGTTTCAATCCTGTCCATCAAATATTAACCGAGATATCGCGCAGACAAGAAATTCGGACGGAGAGACGGATGGACGGACAGACGGACGGTTGGACAAACGGACGGACGGACAAAGCGATCACTATATGCCCCCCTCTAATTAGAGGCATAATTAGCAGCCTGAATTGTGTGTACATGTAACCGATATAAGTTCATACATGTATTGTGATGGCACACCACAAGTCATTTTCTTATGACGTTACATCACAATAGTGTATAGTAACAGTGTATGTGCCATAATACAGAGATGACGTCACAAGATAATGCAGCCAATGAATGTATCAAAAGCTATCAGCTGTTCAAGTGTACATATGTACTGTTGTGAACCATATTGTACAAATTGTATTTACCATAAAAGGGTATGGTAGCCATTCCACAATGAGACATAACACATGGAATATACAAGCATAGTTTGTTACATACATGTATACAAATTACATGTACTCTGTCAGAATAAAATGGGTTGGGTGGGAATGGGGTGAGCATTACAAACATCACAGGTTAGGGCCAGGTAAAGGGTAATCAATTGAAAGGGAGGGTGTGCAATGCACATCACACACACAGATTAGCTTCAGGTGCAGCTGGATACATACTCGAGGGGGATATATTGCTGGGGGGGCAAGAGATGGCCATTACCGGTATGGAAAATACTATAGTCATAAATGGACAATTTCTAACTGAACAGGTTCTCGGACTTGTGATTGAGAATCATACGTTTAAGACATAAAGCACTGATCAAGAGGAGGTCACCTGTAGCAGATCCCTATAGTACCAGCTTGTCCAGCTCTTGGATTGTATGCAAGTGTTTGTTCACATGCTAGGGGACACTGAATATCTTGAAATACCGTGATTGAAGCAGCTATATGGTGGGTCAAAATAATAAAATGAATTGATAGAATTGTTCTTGAAGGTTTTCTGTGTACCTGCAAGATATTTCCTAATTCACCTCATTAGCCCTCATTCTACATGTTGGGAGGCTGCTGTGAAAAGGCCTACATTTAGGGGCTCGCTCAGAGGAGGCCCTAAACACAGAGCCTATTCATATTTCATATATCAAAATATTTCTATGTATCTCAGGAATATTTTCAGGCCAAAACATCTGAGCGTTGAAAAAAAAATTGACTCACTGTATTCAACAACAACAACAACGCTGACATGTGGGCTCATTTTCCACAAAATACATCAACTTCCGCTGATGGCTCATGTACATGTACTACACAAATGAGATGTTTATATTCACTTCGACTCTTGTCAAGTAACAGCAGGGGCTTTCAACAAAGTGGAAATTTTTCTATCATCGCTAGCTCGATTTCAATGTAATATGTCATCTGTCAGAATTACAAAAATGGGGCCCAAATGATAGCCTCGTTCCAAAGTGCCCCCTCGTTTTTTGTACGAAACAGTGAATGCCATCCATTATGGGCCTGCATAATTTTTACAATTTGCTGCCTTTCCTGGTCATACATGATACTGATTTGTGTGGTAAGTCTGTCTGAATACAAAGTAACAGTTTGATTACGGTTTAGGCCAGTCCAGTAATTTTGTAGACAATTAGTTGGTAGTTTTCTCTGCCATGTTGATTATTGTGTTCTTTCATTCATTTATTGTCTGTTTAGATTCCATTGCATGACAGATCTTATGTACAACAGTTTGAGTGATTTGTACCATTCATGTGGAGGTCAGGATGATGTCATTCTGACCACCACCATGACAATATTTATAAGCCCAGAAGTTATTGGAAGACTGCGCTGGAAGGCTGCCGGAAGAGTACGCCGAAAGGCTGCCGGAAGAGTGTGCCAGAAGGCTGCCGGAAGAGTGTCCCGGAAGGCTGCTGGAATATATAATTAGTTTGCGGCAAGGTTGCTGCAATCTGTATAGTGTGCCGGAAAGCTCATTTGCATGTGAAAATCTCTGTTGCGTCACACTCCGGCACACTGTGCGCGGTGAGTTTGCCAGAAAGTTTGCGGCAAGCTGTGTGCCAGAAGAATATTATTTCGGTAAGGGTATTCCCTACAAACACTATATCATGGATTTTCACCAATTAAACATTATCTTAACATGTAATCATGTATTCATGAATACATGTATTAATTCAAGTACATGTTGCACAGTAAATGAACCAGCATCTAATCATAGAGAATAATCCATGAACAAAAGTAAATTAGCAGCCGGAGTTGTGTGTACATGTAACCGATATAAGTTTATACATGTATTGTGATGTCACAACACAAGTCATTCTCTTATGATGTTACGTCATAATACAATGTAGTGTATAGCAACAGTCTATGTGTCATGATGTCATTTACAGAGATGACGTCACAAGATAATGCAGCCAATGAATGTACCAAAAGCTATCAGCTATCAGTGTACATATGTACTGTTGTGAAAAGGAAAACCATATTGTACAAATTTACCATAAAAGAGTATGGTAGCCATTCCACCATGAGACATAACACATGAAATATACAAGCATAGTTTGTTACATATACATGTACTCTGTCAGGATAAAAGGGGTTGGGTGGGAGTGGGGTGAGCATTATTACAAACACCACAGGTTAGCTGCATGTGCTAGGGCCAGGTAAAGGGTAATCAATTGAAAGGGAGCGTGTGCAATGCACATCACACACACACAAAATAGCTTCAGGTGCAGCTGGATTCATACTCGAGGGGGATATATTGCTGGGGGGGGGGGACGGGGGCAAGAGATGGCCATTACCAGTATAAAAGTACTATAGTCATAAATGGACAATTTCTGACCGAACGGATTCTCTGACTTGTGACTGAGAATCGTACGTTTCAGACATAAAGCACTGATCAAGAGCAGGTCACCTGTAGCAGATCCCTAGTACCAGCTTGTCCAGCTCTTGGATTGTATGCAAGTGTTTGGTGCTAGTGGACACCGAATATCTTGAAATACCGTGATCAAAGCAGCTTTTTGGTGGGTCAAAATAATAAAATGCAGAATTGATAGAATTGTTCTTGAAGGTGTTCTGTGTACCTGCAAGATATTTCCTAATTCACCTCATTAGCCCTCATTCTATAAGGGGGCACCATACTATAACATGTTGGGAGGCTGCTGTGAAAAGGCCTACATTTAGGGGCTCGCTCAGAGGAGGCCCTAAACACAGAGCCTATTCGTATTTCATATATCAAAATATTTCTAGGTATCTCAGGAATATTTTCAGGCCAAAACATCTGAGCGTTGAAAAAAAATTGGACTCACTGACCTGTATTCAACAACAAGAACGCGGACATGTGGGCTCATTTTCCACTGACGGCTCATGTATTCACTACGCAAATGAGATGTTTATATTCACTTCGACTCTGTCAAGTAATTCCAGGGGCTTTAAAAAAAGTGGAAATTTTTCGATCATCGCCAGCTCGATTTCAATGTAATATGTCATCTGTCAGAATTACAAAAATGGCACCCAAATGATAGCCTCGTTCCGAAGTGCATGATGTCATCATCAATTCACCAGTAATTTTTTTTTTAAATTCTGAATTCATCCATTCTGATTTTCTATCGATCTTTGGGCTGAATTTATATCAATACAATCTAAAAAAATGGCATTTACAATTTTAAAATCAAGTTTTGAGGGGAATTCCAGGCTGTGACTGCTGCAATATTGGGATTCACCCTCGTTTTTTGTACGAAACAATGAATGCCATCCATTATAGAACAGAAAAGTTTTTTTGAAATATCTCTTATTCTATTATGCGAACAAAGCGGGAAATTCTGAACAGTTTGGTGTATCTGGCATTAAAATTGGTTAAAATCTCACCAAAATATTGAGTATTTCCTACAAACACTATATCATGGATTTTCACTAATCCGCAGTACTCATTTAGAAATAGCATTATCTTAACATGTAATCATGTATTCATGAATACATGTATTAATTCAAGTCCATGTTGCACAGTAAATGAACCAGCATCTAATCATAGAGAATAATCCATGAACAAAAGTAAATTAGCAGCCTGAATTGTGTGTGCATGTAACCGATATAAGTTTATACATGTATTGTGATGTCACAACACAAGTCATTTTCTTATGACGTTACGTCATAATAGTGTATAGCAACAGTATATGTGCCATGATGTCATTTACAGAGATGACGTCACAAGATAATGCAGCCAATGAATGTACCAAAAGCTATCAGCTGTTCAAGTGTGGGCTAGTCCCGTGTGTTATTCTGCTGGATAGACCAGTCCCATGTGAGATTACTGCTGGATAGTCCAGTCCCAAGTCGGATTACTGCTGGATAGGCCAGTCCTGTCTGGGATTACTGCTGGATAAGCGAGTATCGTGTGGGATTACTGCTCGATAGGTCGGCCCCGTGTGGGATTACTGCTGCATAGGCAGTCAAGTGTGGGATTACTGCTGCAGACGACAATCCAATGTGGGATTACTGCTGGAGAGGCCAGTCCCGTGTGGGATTACTGCTGGATAGGCTAACCCTGTGTGAGATTTCAGCGGGATAGGTCAGTCTCATGTAGGATTATGGTTGGATAGGTCAGTGCTGTGTGAGATTACTGCTGCATATTGCAGCCCAGTATAGGTCAGTCCCGTGTGAGATTACTGCTGGATAGGCCAGTCCCCTGTGGGATTACTGCTGGATAGTCCAGTCCCAAGTGGGATTACTGTTGGATAGGCCAGGCCTGTCTGGGATTACTGCTGGATAGTGGAGTCCCATATGGGATTACTGCTGGATAGGTCAGT
>JAVTVY010054439.1:0-30126 GCA_036873755.1 Hanleya hanleyi | reverse complement strand
TTCGCGGACAGAAAGTAGTCCCATGGGTTGACTTCCAATGTTAATGTATACGGGGAATACCTAAATAGACGTTTTGTGACCTAGGTGGGTCCCTAGTGGACCGATGGGGTCGAGAGAGGTATCAAAGTGAAGCATTCGTCAAGGGGCATCTGATTGGCTGGGTATGGGATTGAAATATCGGCATTCTGCGCATGCGCGGTGGCCAAAGGGTATGAAAATAGACGTTTTGGAGCTAGGGGAGCCCCTAATGGTCCGATGGGGTCATATGAGGTATCAATGTGAAGCATTCGTGAAGGGGCATCTGACTGGAATAGCGACTCGGGCGTTGTCGCCATTCTGCGCATGCGCGGCGGA
The DNA here is from genome assembly GCA_036873755.1 of Hanleya hanleyi. Taxonomy (NCBI): domain Eukaryota; kingdom Metazoa; phylum Mollusca; class Polyplacophora; order Lepidopleurida; family Hanleyidae; genus Hanleya; species Hanleya hanleyi. The sequence goes on along the minus strand of JAVTVY010054439.1, from coordinate 29,772 downwards.
CCAAGGGTATGGAAATAGACGTTTTGGGATATAGGGGAGCCCCTAATGGGCCGATGGAGTTGTATGAGGTATCAATGTGAAGCCTATGTGAAGGGGCATCCAGTCATGGGTGGGTGCATATAAAATATTTCCTGAAAAAAAAAACGGAACACGGACTTTATCGAAAAATCCGGGAAAATGCCTATATGGGGTATGGGGGTATATAGGTCGCCGGACTTAACGGGGCTTGCCTATCAATAGAGTTATCTCCCCCTAGTTCCAGGGTGGGTGTATGTGAAATTTTTCCTGAAAAAATACGGAACACGGTCTTTATCCTAAATTACGAGAAAATGTCTATATGGGGTATGGGGGCATCGGACCATCCTGGGAAACCTACTTCTCGACATTTGTGGTATAGGTTGTGGGGTCTCGTTTTCTTAGCTTCGTCAAGACAAACATGATAGGAAGTGTCGCGGAGCGAATCGTTGAAATTTTTGGAAAAAGTTCAGGGAGACCCATATAGTCCCATACTAGGGGTATAGGACCAATGTTTGCCCCACTGGGAAACCTACTTCTAAACATTTGCGGTATGGTTGTTTGGATTTGTTTTCTTAGTCTCGTCAAGACAAACGTGATAGGAAGTGTCCCGGCACGAAACGGTGAATTTTTTGAAAAAAGTCACCGAGACCTGGGTAGGCCCATAGCCCTATACTGCATGGCTATGGGTGTATAGGTCCATACGGTGCGGACGTGTTGGGATCTAGGTGGGCCACTAATGGTCCGATGGGGTCGAGTGAGGTATCCATGTGAAGCTCTCCTGCAGGAGCACTCGACTACACTAATGGTTCGTACGTTGTCAATAGTCTGCGCATGCGCAGCCTGGCCGTAGTATAGAAATCAGGCATTTTTGGGGGTGTGTGTGGGTGTGTTTGGGTTAGAGATGGGCTATTCACGGTTCGAATGGGTCGTGTGAGGTATCCATGTGAAGCCTATGTAATGGAGCATCTGATGGCGTGGATGTCGGGTAGAAATAGGGTCATTCTGCGCATGCGCGGTAGCCAAAGGGTATGGAAATAGACGTTTTTGTGGTCTAGGTGGGCCCCTCATGGGCCTATTGTGTCGAGTGCGGTATCCATATAAAGCCTAGGTGGGGGAGCATACACCTGGACTAACATTCACGTGGTTTGGTGGGTCTGCGCAAGTGTGTGACGTCACTTCCGGTTTTTCAGAATGCTCAAACACTACCTCCAACTTTCCCGGCCCGGCCCGGCCCGGCCGCAGCGCGCGCGCGCGCGTCATCACCGGCAGTGCGCGGATGCATGTCGGGACAATAGGTCACATCCAGGTCAAAAAGTCCAAGGTCTCCCTTTCGGCAAAGTTCGGAGGAGACAATGTTGGGGCATCGATAGACAGAGCTTGAACCCCAAAAGGGGATTGTAAATTAACCTGGAAAGGATGGGCAGTTCCATTTGGACCAATCAGCGGTCGAGAAAAAGAGCCAATGAGCGATCGATAAAAGAACCAATGCACGGGTACTAGGTACACGTCTGCGCCTCCATCCGGGTACTGGGATGCTTTCGCCTACGTCCGCGCCTACATCCGGGTTCTTGTACAACCGGGTAATATTTTCTGGACATGGATGGGTTACCTTTGGCTCCATTCTAGGCCACTGATTGGCTAATACGGTGTTCGAAGCCAGTGCCATGCATTATGCTCATATAGAAAACACACAAGACAGGGTTTTTTTGGTGAGATCTCATTTTGTTTTTTATTCAGTAACAACAACAACTTGAGAACAACCACGTGAAAACTGAAGCCCAGAACAGCGGGCTTGTGTACATTGAAAGAACTTAAGCCCAGAACGGGGCTTGTACATTGAAATGATGGGCGGCGCAGTCATATACGAGTACATCGCGGTCCTCGGCCTTGGGGTACTCAAACATCTGTACGATGGTAGATAAGGGTCTTCCCCGGCATCGATGGTACAGGTAAAACAAGCAATATTGTCCGCACACGCTACTGGCCAGGCTTTGCAACGTTTGACTGTTCCAACACCACGTCTCTGTGCCTTGATCTATGAAGTCTGTTAAATCGGGATGGAGGGGTGGCAGGCCGTACGGGTCAAAGTATTCCCCCTGCTGTTCTGTCAAGTACACGGCCACCCAATGTTCACCGGGCCGATCCATCGGGTCCGTGTTGAGAACGTATGCAGCAGGATACATACGGTCTAATGGGAACACATCTCGGGCGAACACCCCTTGAAAGACCATACGTGTCTCTGGGTCATTCTCCAGCACGGTGGTTATCTGGTCTGTATCCATGTTAGGTGGAGAAGTCACACAGGACGTTGCGCGCTTTGTCCACTTGAATGATGTTGTCAAACTCGGCGGAGCAGATCACATTGACGGTGGTCCGCAAGGCTCGTGCAAAGTGGATTTCCAACCGTAAATTGCCTTGCTTGGCTAGGGCCAGCTGATGGTCGTTCTCTAAGGTGGGGGTAATTACAACACATATAAGGGAAGTGGGAAGAGGTGCCGACATACTGACTGCGTCTTATGACTTCACAGAATAGTCTTCTGGTAAACCTATTCTAAAGCACATACCAAGAATCTAACGATTCGAGATATGTGTTGTATCTCAGGTACGCTTTTATTGTACCTGTTCATGTGGCAACTTGAATGATATGTCCACACGGCCCCTAGCACCGGCATAAGCGGTATTAGTTACAAATCTAGAGAGCTATGATGGAAATGCTCTGACAACTCATATACTGGTAATGGGTGAGATGTTTCGCTGTGATCGAAACAGAACCACCTGTATCCGTTCCCGTAGTTCTCGCGACTGATCAAATTCCCTTCGTCCTGGTTGATTTGACCGGTGGCTGTAAACAGACTCTGATAGGCTCGAATGAAATTCCTGCGTCCAAAGTTCGGTGTTAAGGCCGTGGCTGGGACCTGTTGTCCATCCACATGCAGGGCCACAAAATTGATGCCGAAATGTTTAAAGTCAAACGGATTCTCTGGGTAGGCTCCACTGAAACTGGCATTTTCCACATAGGCCAGGATCAATCGCTTGGGTAGTTCATATTTCCAGCAGGCACAGAGAACACTTTGGTTTGTACACGTCGGATAGGGTACTGGGCTGGTTTTGTTTCCAAGGCTTTCGTGTGTCCCAATTGAAAGGCTGGATTCGGTTTCACTTTTCGGACATACAGGACTGCGTCTTGGATAACAATCTTATAGTCAGCTGTATGCCCCTCTACGTTAGTGGCCATCAAGGCGAAGGTCGGAGGCGCCCGTATCAGTCGGATTTTGATGGCGATCTTGTTCAAGAGGTACCGGTCTTGCATGAACATGTCTGCGTGCAGTCGACCTATGAGATCCACCGAGGCACTGTTCGCAGTGAAAGCCTTCCGTTTGTTATATCCCACATTGTCCACCGTGTCCATGTGCTCGGGTGTGTCCTGGTAGAATAAAGCGGCTGTCAGCTGAGATTTTTTAGCCTCTCGTCCATACGACAACAGCGTCTCGATGTAGGCTCGATAGGGGTATGTGTTGGTCGAGTTTGTCGCCGAGAAAAATATCCACCTGTTGAAACATCGAGTGCAGCCAGAGATTCGTCGGGCCCACCGTTGCAGCTTGGATGATTCTGGAGCCATCCCCATTGACGACCTTGGCTTTCACATACAAGTATGTATGGGCTAAATCCACATAGGCCGTATCCGCATTACTAATGGTGAACTCGATGGGCCCGGTTTCGTTGATGCTGGAGAGCGGGAGATGCTCCACCCATAATCCTTGTTCGGCACTGGTCTGTGGGGGCGGCACGGTCCACAAATCAAATTCACTGTTGGTGGAGGGGCAGGACTCGGCGTGGATCAAGGACATGTTTTAAGAAAAGATATCTCGGGTCTTCTTCGATGTGCGTCGTCGCTGGGTCGGTCGTCGACTGGTGCGTGGTCTCGGTGGGGCAGGTCTTTTATTCCCTACGGTGCGTTGTGCTTTGGCCACCAATACGCCTCCCGCTTCTTTGGCCCGCCGTTTCAAGGCTTCTTTGGGTGCCGTACCCCCCAAGACATTACCGGCCACTTGCAGTCCACTGCGTACCGCTTGTTTGCCGATTGCTTTCACCCCACGCGTCACCAAGGGCAGGAACGTTTTGACGATGCTGCCGAGTATGTTCCCCAGTCCATGTCCTCGTTGCATGCGTGCACCGCTAAAGACCGGAAAGCCACCCCCGGCCTGTTGGGCATAATAGTCCATATAGTTGCGTGCATCGCACTCGTAAGGTACTTTCATTATGCAAAGTGGGGAGCACGTGCTTGTCGAAAATGAAGTGTCAGCACCACTTTCCCGTGTTCGAATGCCACCGGTCGTCCCGTGTCATCTCTTATATCCACCGTGATCGTGTTGATGTCGGTTTGTCGTACGGGTAGGTAGAGCATGTGGGTGAAACTGTGGGTGACTTGATCTCCATACGTCTTTTTAATGGGGACCACCCGTAACAAAGGTGTGTTGATATCGCCCACGATGTGGTTGTCCACCACGTCCGAGTCGACGTAGAGTCCGTACATACCCGACTTCATATCCATCGGGATCTCGCCTTGGTGGGCGGTGGGACCAGCGAACGTCTGTAGATCGAAACCCAGCATTTGCTTTAGGATAGGACTCAGTACGACACTCGCGTTGGCGGTGACGATAAGTTGTGCCTTGTCGTTGTGTGCGTTGTAATCGAAGTCCACGTGATTCTTGAAGGGAAAGGATTTGATGGGTTTTGATGTATTCGTGACCTCCCGTAGAGCCTTATAATGCAACTGTCTTCAGCCCACCCATGAACTCCTTGGGGGTATCGTATTGGCCTTCGGGGAGGGTGAGTCGGGTGTTTTTGCCTTCGTAGGTCACCTCGTACCACACTTCATTGGCTCGCACGTTGTACCACGAGTATTGGATATCCACGAGGCCAGATTCCCATCGTCCAGGTAAATGCAACGGTTGCGGTAACTGGGTAACGTACTTGGCCACGGTGTTGTCAGGAAACACATCCAGCGAACTGTTACTGGGTAGGGTGAGGTAAAACATGGCGACTGAGCTGTCCTGCTACTGCTGGTTTTAATAGGTGTTCCAGGCCTTGGGCGGTTGTGTCCGGCGTCGTGTTGACTTGCTACATGTCACGGCTCTAGACATGTGGGGTGTCCTGATCGAGGGTGGTGTGGGGTGTCCTGATCGAGGGTGGTTTTTTAAAGGCCTGAAAAGAAGGTGTCCGTTGTGGTGGTGTTTTGGGGGTGACTCCGGTTCCCATTCGGATTCCCAAGAAGGTAGTGGCCCACTCGGCGATTGCTGGGTTCTCTGCATAAAGGCCCAGCGGTGGGGGTTCCCCACCAATTCCTGTGGTAAATGCATGTCTTTCAAGCCTTGAGCGAAGACCTCCCATCCTCGAGGATCCGTGTGCGACCTGCGTTGACGCATCAGGTCATTCACTAAATCCGTCATGTGGGTACCGGGAACCACCTGATTCTGTACCAGGAGTTCACCTTTATCATTCCAAGTCATGTTAGGATTCTGTTTCATCCGTTGTAATACCAGGCCAGCTTGTTTCTTGAACGATGCAGGTACACTCTTCAGCACTTAGTCTTCCACCCACTGTGGGGCTGTGGGTGCTACCCCTGGTAATGGCGGCTGTTGGAGTGAGTGAGTGTGTAGGATTTAACGTCGTTTTCAACATTGTTTCAGGCGGCTGTTGGAGCGGTGCTGAAGTCGGTGGTCTGTCACGTGGTGGTGGCGGTGGTGGTGGGGTAGAGAAGGTTTTGTATTGGTCCATGAACGTCATGTACCGTTGAAGCGTCTCATTGTACCGTTGTACTTTCTCACTGTCGCTTAACCCCGGTCTCTGTAAGATCTGTTGCATCTCCCCATCGAGGGTGTTTATGGTCTTCACCGTAGGTGGGACAGGGTAGGGCGATTGGAGGTTTTGAAGGAATCGCGGTTCGACGAGGACCATTTTTTTCGTGTGGTTCATTGTCAGAGTCCACCCAATACTGGACCCAACACGGAAGCGCCCAACGGTGCTAAGATGGCCCCGAGAAAGCCGCCTTTCTGTAACACCTTTTTCTTTTGTGTTTGAGGGACCCGCTTTTGGACTAAGGTTCGGAGACCTGTCTTATGCTTGGCCAACTTGGTCTTCTGAGCCAGAGTCAGTGGTACGTTTCCTTTTAACAGGTTGTACCCGATCTCGCACAGACAGCGTACAAGGTCAGGGTCCGAACCGCGTACAATGGTTCGGACCAACTCGGGTGGGGCCGTCTTCAATACACGGAGCGTGGGAGCGTGCTTCCGTACTCGCGCAGACATCATGTACAACTAATGCTAGAACCTACAACTCTGTCTCTGTCCTTTTTATCCACCTCAGAGAACAAAGTCAACCATGCTGTGGTATTCATTCTTTTCATTATCCCCATCATCAAACACACAGACCCCAGCTAGGGGAGCCACTGTGGGTGTGTTTACATTATTTTTGCATGTACACGTGGTGGGCCTCTCCGGGAAAGATGCCGGTCCGTAGTCGAAGGTGGTCGGGGTGGCTTGCTTGAGGTCGAAGAGCATATACCCGTGCTGAGGGGTTGTGGCATCTTTAAAGGCTTCCAACGCAAGCGGTGTGCGGCCGGGATATATCTGTCTCGCCAGGTGCAGCAGTTGAGTGGTATCTCTCGGGTTTTTGAAGACCACCAAGTAGTGGGCATTTAAGCTGATGTTCCGATGTTCTTTGTTTTTACTGAACAGATTCTGCACAATGTAGATGATGCTGAGCCGTCGATGGTGGCTGCCTTTGGTAAAGAGTTGGGTGACCCGCGCATCCGTCTCCGCCAGGAGATCATCCAGAACCACCAAGGTGTCGGGTTCCAAATCGGCCAGGCTGGGTAGGCCTTCCACGAACGTGATGTGGGGCATTGCTGCATACGCTTCCTGCCATTCTCCGTAACACCACACGACTCGGGCAATGAGTGGGGTGATCATGCTGTCGGCGTGTTGAAGGAGCTTCCGGACGAAGTGTTTTGCCGGAGCCCGTCGGTCCTCCGATGACGCAAGTGAAGGGATGCTGCCACCGAGGGTCCATGGTTCGAGCTGTATGCGCTGTCGTGGTAACCCGCTCTTGTAAATTTCGTACGAGTGAACTGGAGTGGTGGTTACAACGTGTGTCGTCTTTGTCTGTTCACTGCGAGTGAGGATGGTGGTGGGTTTTCAGACATAGTGGGTGTACTTGGTGTAGATGTGGAGCTTGGTGTGGAGCTCGACGTAGCTTGTACACGGGGTGTGGTGGTGACTGGGCTCGATACGGGGTTGACTGGTGCTACCTGTAGACCGGTTTCACTGGTGGCTGGTGTTCTCAGTTGGTTAAGTAGCGTGCTGACATAGGCTACTTCGTAAAACACACCTCCGTACAACACACTCAGCAGGGTTAGCACTATCACCACAAAGCCCTCTTGCGCTTTGCGCGTTTTGGGAGACGCTGTGTTCAGAGGCAGCTGCTGTTTGTCCATAGCACTGTGGTCGGACGTGGAATGAAGGATGACGGTAATGGTGTCTGGCTTTATAGTCGTTTCACCTGGTTGGCAGCGACCCAGGAATTGAAGGAACTGGACCAGCCTTGCCATTTGACGAAATGAAACAGTTTGCCACGTCGACGTTCCGTTTTCAAAATCTGCTCCACCGTGTAGTAGTCTTGCTGTGTTTTTACGATAGGCTGTAATTCCGTCTCGTAAAACGTCCCTAGCAACGGTTCCCCTTGAAGATCTTCCAGTTCATAGACTCGCTGCTGTCGGGGTAGGCGCCGTTTAATCAGGAAGTGCTCATCGCTCCAGTTGGGCAAGTAACTTTTCTCAAATTGACCTTTGACTTTACTGATCCGTACAGGGTCTCCGACCTTGTACACCGCCTTCGGCGTTCGCTGCGATTGCCTGGGGTACAAGACACGCCGGACTTGGGCTTCATTGCGTTGGGTCACGGTAATGGGGGCTCTCTCTATACTCCGATGATAGGCTCGATTGTAACCACTCACAAGTTTCGGGAGAACATCGATGTACCGCCTTGTATTCTTATAGGTGAAATATTTATACATGCGGCCTTTGAATGTCCTGTTGTCCACCACGGAAGCCTTGGTCTCGTACGTATGGAAGAAAAACACCTTCTGGGCTTTCAGAAACTGTTGGATAGGTCTGTTGAGGAATTCCGTGCCTTCGTCGGTTTGCAAATACAAAGGTTTGCGCCCGGTCTTGAAGATGTCTTTGAACGCCGCTATGAGATTCGCCCCCGTTTTCGTCCGGATGGGTACCACCCACGCATACTTGGATAGGATATCGATGCACGTCAAGATATACCGATTCCCATCGTTGTGTTTGGCAAAGGCGCTCATATTGACCAAATCCGCTTGCCACTGGGCATCTATTCCTCCCACGATGACCCGGTTCCGTAGAAAATGGCGACGGACAGATCGATGTAAGGTATAGGTGTCTTGTTTTCTTAACCAATCTCGGACTTGGGCACGTTGTATCCACTGGGGTTTGGCCGCTCGATAGAGAGCCGACAATGCACTATAGGCCGCCGGACTGTCGGGATTGTAGTATAAGTTATCTAACACCTTCTCCCAGCGCTTCATGGTGACAAATGATGATGGACCCTGGCTCTATCGTTTATTTATAGCGGGTATATCTTGGGCTGGAGTTTCTTTCTGATTTTCTTCGTTGGCTTCCACTGTGTCCATGGTAAATGACCAGTCCAACTCGTCTGATGACCGCTTGATAAGCACTTGATCCACATCTACTACGGCATCTTCCAATTACAAGCGTCTAGTCCGTCATTCATAATCCAGCCGTCGTCCATTAGAGAATATCCGCGTCCATAATCCAAAGACCTATTCCATTTCCATATAACAGTATTAGCACCAAATTCAAAAAGACAAAAGTATACATAAACATAGGCTTGTTTCCTGCAAGAGAGAAGCGGTCAACAGTTTTCAATGATGCCGGCAAGACATCATGATGTTCCAAAATATCAAATCCGTATCGCTGATCAGTATTCTTAATCCATAATATTCGTTATAGAGTCGTCATCTAAAAATGATGTACCTCAGTCACGCTTTGATTGTGACTGTTCATATGAGTACCATGAGGATCTTGAAGTACATGGGTTCATACGGCCCCTAGCCCCGGGTTAAGCGGAATTAGACACAAGTTACGAAACGTAGCGCCATAGATCTTGCACGCTACGTTCGTATTTTGCTATCAGCATGCGATATGTATCGCCAAATTTGAGAAACTTTGAGTGGAGGCGCTTGGTGGAATAGCCCTGTTTTATAAGTTTCTGCAACAATGTTTTGTGACGTTGATTAAAATCATCACATTTAACACAGGATCTAGCAAATGCTACTAAGCGAGATATGTATACGCCATATGCAGGTCCCACTGGAATATTACTATCCAGAAAGGGATAGTTTACGATGTCGAAATTGTAATCATCTCTTTTGTCATAAAGTCGACGAGAGAGAATGCCCGCTTCATTTTTATAGAGATAGAGATCTAAATAAGATGTGCCTGTAGGGCTATCTGTAGTTTCCTTCAAATCCAGTGAAGGTGGATATATATCCTTCACTGCGTCATTTATATAGCGATTATCCACAGCGAGAAGATCGTCTATATAGCGTTTGGTGAATGAGAAGGAACGGGCTTTGAGTGGATCGGTTTTTGAAAGCGCCAGCATATAGTCATATTCATAAGAGAACAGATACAGGTCAGCCAACAGGGGTGCACAATTAGTACCCATTGGAATACCTATATGCTGCTGATATATTGTGTTGCCAAATTTCACATAGATATTTTTAATGAGAAATTCAAGCAACTCTATAAACAAAGAAACATCCCATGAATGATATCTCTTGTATGTAGTCGAGCTAAAGAATGCTTTATGGCTTCCGACATTAATATATCTACGATCAGTTTTCTTGAACACAGATACTATTAATGAACTTAGACGGTCAATAAGGTCCTGATGAGGGATTGTAGTATAGAGAGTCGAGAAATCCCATGTGGATACATGTCTGTACGGTATGTGACCTTTAGCATCAAGTTCTTCCGTAAGACATTTTGAGTTTTCAATATCCACATACATTCAACGCCAGAGTTCTTGAAAATAGTGGCGCAATACCTTTCCCAAAATGCTTTTACCTCCTGAAGGGCCCTCGTCAATAGGGTTGAAAGAAGCTTGGTGGTGCAGCTTCTAGAACCAGCTATGAATCTAGCTTTGTATGGTGATTTATGCATTTTGGGAGTCCAGTATATTTTTGGTATGTCGTTATGATTGGTTGGAAGACAAATACCTCTTTCCCTGAGAAACTTTTTGTGATTGTTAAATAAATCTTCCAGAGTAAATGCAGTTTGGGAGTAAGTAGATGTATTTGATAAAGATATGTCTACACTCAATTCTTTAACCAGCACCTGGTAATAGTAATATTTACATATGAATATTATATTATTCGGAGCTTTGTCTGCTGGGACTATGACGAATTTACTCTGGAGATTTGCTAGAACTTCTTGCGAATTGAGGTTTCTCAGTATTTGTTTTGCTTGGGGAAGAGTACTTCTGTCAATATGGCGGATTGTTTCAACGACCTTGCTCTTGGTGAGGTCCAGCCAATCAGCGAGTACTGTAGGTTCAACTTTTTCTCGCTTAGACCAATCAATAACGTACTGTTCTAATGCAGTCAGGACTATCTTCTGGTCCGCCTTCAGATTTATTCTTCTTGGCTCTCTATATTTAGGTCCTTTCATCAGGAGTAATTTCAGATCCTTATCACTCACCACATCAAGGTCACCAGTCACAATATGTTTGCATGGTGTATAGATAAAGTTCGACAATTCACAATCACAACTATAGCCTCCTGACGTGTATAAGTTCCAGTCAAACTCCTTGACAGCATTGGAGTAATTGAATATTTTGGTGGCTATAGATTTAGTATACTTATATGAAATGCAAGGAGGTAAATGCAGACCATAGATCAAGGTGAGGGGTAAAATGCACTGTACCTCCATCTAGCCGAGCCAATTGAGCAAAGAAAGGGCCGCATCGGATGTACACATCGTGACACAAGTGGATGAGGTCGCCGTCCAGTTCACCAGACAACACCCGTTTGAATTTGGTCCAGCCCTCCCGGGACAGACGAATGTGAGCCGGGCACGGTTGTGTAGGGTCCGCATCGCAGAGGTCTCCCACCTCCTCCATGATATCGACCTTATCCGCATACACGTGCAGGAATACTTCGGGGGTCAAGCTGAGATACGCCCGTATTATATGCTCCGTCATGGTCAGTGCGTGAATGGTACCAGATTTGACTGTCTCTCGTATTTATAGGGAGAACCCCGTGAGATCAAAGGATCGGGTGGTCAAAGTCTAGCCGAGTAATCAATGGCATCGTCGTCTGGTTCATGACTAGACATTTGTTCATTGGGTTCTGCCGCCGCTTCTCTCAGGGCACGAGCCCACTCCAACTCGTCTGATGACCGCTCGTCCGGTGTAAACAGCTGGTCCACGATAGGCACCACTGTCTCGAAGGCTGTCCACAGATCGGGGTCTAGGGTGAAGCCTCGCGTAGGGTCTTGGTAGCGGCCCAGGCGTGGGAAGAAGGGTCCACTGTGTACGTAGATGGCATTGTCTATGTGGATGAGGTGTCCGTCGAGCTCGCCGCTCAACACCCATTTAAATTTGGTCCAGCCGTCACGGTGTAGCGTAACCGTATTCGATACGGTCTCAGCGCGCGACCAGCAAACATCTCCACGGTCTTCCACGAGGGTGACTTTATCTTCATAGACGTGTAACCCCACCCGGGGTGTAAGGGGAAGGATGGCTCGTAGGACGGGTGACATGCTTGATCCAATGACGATCGTTGAATGACACACACTCTGTCTGACCCTCGTATTTATAGTCAGGTGCCACTGTCAATGCCACAGCGCCAGGGTCAATAGGGCACAGATCATGACTAGGCCAACCAGCCGTCGCTGGTTCCGGCGTGAGCGCTCGTGGTCCATAGCCCGAGCATCAAGGATGGCTGTCATAGTCCAGTAGTGGTGAGTGATGGCACACCTCTCCATTGAGTGCACTCTGTCGAGGACCGCTTCTGTGAACTCGTTCAGGATCTGGCGTCGCCCCCTCGTTGTCGTCGCCATCTGCAAACATGGACCGGACCACTGCTCGGTAACCCGTGAGTGAATTAACCACGGTGGCATGCTGTAAAATGCGAGTCGTATAGGGCTGGATCTCCGTCATGGCTCTGCAACCGTAGAAATGAAGGTGTGGCATCCAGAGGGACGTGTTTTATAGACCATGTCACACATGCGCGCCTAGATGTAGCTCTACGGGTGTAGTCCGTGATACGTACTATTCTGATGGGTTATGTGGCTCCTATAGAGATAGTACCTTATCGACAATGGGGACTACTTGTTCCAAAGCCGTCCATAGATCGGGGTCCAGGGTAAAACCACCGTCGTTCAGACAGAGGAGTCGAGCGAAAAAGGAACCGCAGAAAATGTAGACGTCGTCACACAGGTGAATGCTATCACCGTGCAGGTCACCCAACAACACCCGTTTCAAGGTAGTCCATCCTTCCGGTGACAAAGAGGAGTGCGCTTTGGGTTCAGTCGTACACCAACACCTAAGTCCGCTATCGATGAGGTCCACCCGTTTGGGGTACAACAATAGGGTGCAGCCAGGTGTAAGCCTCCGGGTAGCCACAGTCCCTTCTTTCACCTCGGGGTGTAGTAAGTCATCCACCTCGGGGAGTAAATCTTTCAGTGCCATCCATAAGGGTGGACAAAGTGTGATATAGGGACCTCCACTCTGTTCCAACCGGGGAAAAAGGGAATCCTCTCCAGCAGTGCGTATGTGCACGCCGACTTCCACGTGCATGAAATCCATTTCGGGGTCTTTTCCCTGTAACAATCGTGTCAATAGAGTCCAGCCTGATAGCGATAACAAAATCTTCACCTTCTGCGGTGCGTCTTGGACCAGCTCCAGGTGATCGTCATTGACGATGAGGTAGACGTCGGACGTCAGTTGGAATAACGCAAGCTCTGTTCCGCTCGCTGCCATGGTGGGGAATGAAAAGCGAACGGTTGGAGAGGTGGCTTTATAGTGTACCTGTTGGGTAGGGATTATATACCGTGCGTGGCTCTTATTATACTCGCTTGCGCCATAAGGTCAATAAGGTTAGAAATGCGCTTATTTCTACTACGCCCTGTGACGGCCCTTCGTGAATGGGCGGCGCGCTGCGGCTTCACCCGCGCACTTCCGGATAACACCCGCGCGCGCGCTGCGGCATCAGATCACTCCCGCGCGCGCGCGCTGCGACCGGGGCGGGCCGGGCCGGGAAAGTTGGAGGTAGTGTTTGAGCATTCTGGAAAACCGGAAGCGACGTCACACACTTGCGCAGACCCACCAAACCACGTGAATGTTAGTCCAGGTGGATGCTCCCCCACCTAGGCTTCACATGGATACCGCACTCGACACAATAGGCCCATGAGGGGCCCACCTAGACCACAAAAACGTCTATTTCCATACCCTTTGGCTACCGCGCATGCGCAGAATGACCCTATTTCTACCCCACATCCACGCCATCAGATGCTCCATTACATAGGCTTCACATGGATACCTCACACGACCCATTCGAACCGTGAATAGCCCATCTCTAACCCAAACACCCCCAAAAATGCCTGCTTTCTATACTACGGCCAGTCTGCGCATGCGCAGATTTTTGACAACGTACGAACCATTAGTGTAGTCAAGTGCTCCTGCATGAGAGCTTCACATTGATACCTCACTCGACTCCATCGGACCATTAGAGGCCCACCTAGATCCCAACACGTCCACGTATGGACCCCCGTATAGGCCTATGGGCCTACCCAGGTCTCGGTGACTTTTTTCAAAAATTTCACCGTTTCGTGCCGGGACACTTCCTATCGTGTTTGTCTTGGGGCAAACATTGGTCCTATACCCCAAGTATGGGACTATATGGGTCTCCCTGAACTTTTTCCAAAAATTTCAATGATTCGCTCCGCGACACTTCCTATCATGTTTGTCTTGACGAGACTAAGAAAACGAGACCCCACAACCTATACCGCAAATGTCGAGAAGTAGGTTTCCCAGGATGGTCCTATACCCCCATACCCCATATAGGCATTTTCACGTAATTTAGGATAAAGTCCGTGTTCCGTATTTTTTCAGGAAAAAATTTACATACACCCACCCTGGAACTAGGGGGAGATAACTCTATTGATAGGCAAGCCCCGTTAAGCCCGGCGACCTATATACCCCCATACCCCATATAGGCATTTTCCCGGATTTTTCGATAAAGTCCGTGTTCCGTTTTTTTCTTCAGGAAGTATTTTACATGCACCCACCCATGACTAGATGCCCCTTCACATAGGCTTCACATTGATACCTCATACAACTCCATCGGCCCATTAGGGGCTCCCCTAGATCCCAAAACGTCTATTTCCATACCCTTGGTCCACCGCGCATGCGCAGAATAGTGACAACGCCCGAGCCGCTATTCCAGTCAGATGCCCCTTCACGAATGCTTCACATTGATACCTCATGACCCCATCGGACCATTAGGGGCTCCCCTAGCTCCAAAACGTCTATTTTCATACCCTTTGGCCACCGAGCATGCGCAGAATGCCGATATTTCAATCCCACACCCAGCCCATCAGATGCCCCTTGACGAATGCTTCACTTTGATACCTCACTCGACCCCATCGGTCCACTAGGGACCCACCTAGGTCACAAAACGTCTATTTAGGTATTCCCCGTATACATTAACATTGGAAGTCAACCCGTGGGACTACTTTCTGTCCGCGGAAGCTTTCTCCCGCGACCGCATCACCACCAGACCGCATCACCGCGGAAGAATTCGAGGTCAAAGGTTGCCGGAACTATAGCCTAGATAGGTCAGTACATGCCTTGATCATCATTAGTCCGAGTTATCTCCCTTGCGTCCAGAGTGTATAGATGGCGCTACCATCAGAAGTGACGTCATTTTTACATCCGGGTGAAATAAGGTCCGATCGGGGTTTACACTGTTTAATAAAATGATTGGGATCACCACGTCCCATTAGGAAAAACTTGAAAGAGTGGAACGTTACGTTTAACATCAAAAACAGGACTTGCTGCGTTTTGCGAACCAATTTGTGAATTTGTGTACATTTTCTCTAGCTTCTGAACCCTATCATCCAAAGAGCGAAGCTGTTTAAGAATTTCATCGATTTTCTTACGAAGTGATGAATCTAGGCCAATCTGCTGATGATGTACTGTTGGTGTACCTTTTGAACCCTGTTTACCACCCAAACTTTCCATTGACGATTCTTCGAGCTCTACTACCCGAGCTGTAATCAACAGCTCTTCAAAGTCTGCGCCAGCGTCAAACTTGCGCCTGGTGGCGTTTTTAAACTTTTCAACTTGAAACCCACTCCAAAACTTTGATCTCAACATCTCCTGGGATACAATCTCTGACATATTCCCCCGCCTACGCGCCCTTATGAGAAGGTCCTCTAACCTACATGTACACCCCCATGAAGCTACAGACTCGGATTGTTTCTGTTTTGCCATATAAAAATCCTCTAAAAGTTTCTCCTTTGTATCTACCACACCGAATATGGAGTCAAATTTAGATATAATTTGCGGCACTGTAACTCGCTCACCCAAGTTCAATAAAATGTCTGCTGCCATACCCTTAAGTGACCTTCTAACTGCTTGTAGGACTGCAGAATTACTGTAACCCTTGTCCTGGGATAAACATAACAACTCGTATCTCCATTGTGGATAACTGGCATCTCCCTTAGTGAGTTTAGGGCTATCTACACGAACATAACTAGCAGATGAGCTGGTTGATTTCACTGAGGGTGCCTGTGCAGAACCAGAGCTGATATTACCTGTGGGACCCGCCTGTAGAGCCTGCAAGAATTTTGCCTTCTGTTCCACATCCAGGTTACCCAGCAAACCTAACATTTGTTCAAGGGGAGAGGGATTAGTGGCGCTTACATCAGCTAACCTAACCGTTAACGCATCCCCTCTATAAGACTTCCCTTCTAGCTTTTTAACAGCGGATTGGGCTAACTCCAAACTAGGGAATGACAACACAACCTGATGGGTGGTCCAACTGTCCTACCAAGGTGGCTAATACATCCAGAATGGTGCAATGCCTGTATTCAATCACACAGGTAAGCATTACCTGCATGCATAGAACAGTTCATGCCAAAATAGGGGACAAAGGTTCCAGCCTAGTCCATATGGAACTTATTACCTGGGTGGTCAGGATATTCCTACGAAGTAGGCTACAGATCGCAAATTGTCCGGTAATGAGTCAGTCAGTCAGTCAGTCCATCCGAATCCTTTCGTCGGCAAAATAAGGAGAACCATTGACATTAGAACCTTTATTTTTGGCATGAACGTGCATTAGGGCATTGTTACCAGCAAGTTCTGAGCTGACCGAACTCTGATGAAAATTTGATTTATAATTATTTACATTTTTATTTATTGATAGCTCAGCGAGTGCACTGTCATTCCCATTGGGAACCCTTGGCTGTATGTTTCACTGTATACATTGTATATAACACAGTTACAAAACGTGATGGGATAATGAAATAGGAAATGCTAATTTTCCATCATTTGTTAGTGCATTTATCTACACTGCTATTACCAACTTGCCATTCTTAATACACACAAGTAAGTATATTGTTATAGATATATGTAAACTGTGGCCTTTAACTTGTATCCTATTTCACATCCAAACATTTCATCACAGACCAAATCAAATTTAGGTCAATTACCACTGATGGTGAAATATCCTAAGTCAGCCTGGTGCAATAACCCAACAGACCAAAGAAAGCTGTGGTATCATCCTTCAGATTAGCCTGTGAGCACCAATGATAAAGTTTACTGAGGGTGAAACAAAGCCATCCTGCAAGCCACCCAAGGAATTTATCAGCTTGTGTTGGGACATTTTGTTGGTATCATGTAAGTTGTTTTATAGTTTACTCATTCAAATCTCTATACCATATTTTCTGTTATTCAACAGACAAATTTCTTTACTGGTTTTAATTGTTTAAGTTTTACTGGGTTTCAACTGCTACAGATAGTAACATAGTACTGATACTGTAGAAATGGGTAGTGTGAATTTAATTATTCCATGTTGAGTACAATTGTTCACAATTTGCCAAGTTTGAGGAACATACATGGTTGCAATTCAGATATAATCAAAGAAATTTCGTGACAATTATTGAATCTAAGTAGGCCCCTACCTAACAAAATTAGCTTAATAAAAAAGGCCTTCCTGGCGTAAATTGTTTTCTTTTGAGAGAGAATGGTATTTTCTGAGTTAAGAATTTCCTGTATAAAGATAGGTTGTTCAAGGAGGCTGTTGTGTGCATCAAGTGTATGGAAACATGATATATGCACCCAGAGCCCTGATCTACAGCTGTATAAAACTCAACATCTGCCATTGACGGCATGTTTAAAGGGTCTTAAGATATTTTCTTTGGGTAGAATTTAACTAGATAAAGTAACTTTGATCATGATGTACTTCTCGTTTTTTACCCCTCGGGCAAATTTTGCCCGAAGGGTATTGTCGTCGTCAGCGTTGTCTCTCCGTCTGTCTGTCTGTCCATCTTTCTTGTGAACACGATATCTCAAGAAGAATTATAGGCAGGCATTTTAAATTTATACCATGTATGCATCTGGTGAAGGGTCAGAAGCCTATTGAAAATGACCGACCTTGACCTTTTTTCAAGGTCAAATTGCGTTTGAATGTAGATTTGATGCTGCTATCACCAAATCTCTTACAGTGTTATAGCTAGCCCTTGTAACTTTAGTTCTTTGATGTACATGTATCTGGTAGTTGGCCAGTTGTCTAAAAGTTGAATCTGCCACTTGCACATTAGTTTTGTCACAGACCTTATGAACTTGAACACGATATCTCAAGAAGAATTATAGCCAGGCATTTTAAATTTATACCATGTATGCATCTGGTGAAGGGTCAGAAGCCTATTGAAAATGACCGACCTTGACCTTTTTTCAAGGTCAAATTGCGTTTGAATGTAGATTTGATGCTGCTATCACCAAATCTCTTACAGTGTTATAGCTAGCCCTTGTAACTTTAGTTCTTTGATGTACATGTATCTGGTAGTTGACCAGTTGTCTAAAAGTTGAATCTGCCACTTGCACATTAGTTTTGTCACAGACCTTATGAACTTAGTAAACTTGGATTGCGTAAGTATTGATTTGTTTCTGCAATGTTAAAAGAACTCTCCATGTACATTGTACAAGTAATGATCGACAAGTGCTTCACAGAAATTTGGGTTATGTGGAATAGGAAATTCTAATTTTCAATCATTTGGTTGTGTGTTTATCTACACTGCTATAACCAACTTGCCATCTTCAATACACACAATTCAGTATATTGTCATAGATACATGTAAACTGTAGCCCGAACACATATCCTATTTCACATTTTAACATTTCATCACAGACCACATCAGTGACATCAGGCTTCAATTCAGGTCATATTTCTCACTTGTGGTGAAATGCCCTGCAAACCCAGCAGAATGAAGTGGTATGGTCCAACACATTAGTATGTGTGTGCAACAATAACCAAAGTTTACTTAGTGTCCAACAAAGCCATTCTGCATGCTATCCAGGGAATTTAAATCAATTTATGTTTGGACATTTTGTGGGTATCATGTAAGTTACTTTACTTTCATTACTGTTTAGTTTACTAATTCAAATCCCTGTACCATACTGTTTGTTATTCAACAGACCAATTTCTTTACTGGTTTTAATTGCTAAAGTTTTGTGCTACTGATAGTAACACAGTACTGATAATGTATAATTGGGTCTCAAACTAAAAGCTAGTGAACTATCTGGTAGTGTGAATCCAAATCCAAATGAAAATGTGTTATACACGTACATATCTGACATTTGACAAACAAACATGGTTGCAATTAAGATTTAATCAAAGAAATTTCATTAAAATTCTTGGATCTAAGTATTTTACAAAATTAGCTTGAAAAAAGGCCTTCCTGGTGCGAACTGTTATCTTTTGAGAGAAATCAAATGTATGAAAACAGAGCCCACATCTAGCATTGACTCAACATTGACCTGTTTAAACGGTCTTAATTTACTTTCTTCGGGTAAAATTTATTTTGATAAAGTAACTTTGATCATGATGTGAAAATATGAGCCCTTTTTTAAGTTTTCCTCCAGTGTTTTTCCTGTTCGAATATATCACTTTGGGATATAATTTAAGCAAAAACATTGTATTTATAAACAAAATGTGTCTAAATATTTCTTGTCATTTCAAATCTTTCTCCATTTTGATTCCCTGATTAGGGGATACAGAATCACTGCCACGAAGTGTGTCGATGTTTCACATCAGCACATTAACTCCAAAACCATTCAATTAATCTCGTCACTTCAAGTCTTCAAAATATTTTCTCAAATAGCTATCCACTGTCAAATTTTTAGACCAGTTTTAATTTTCAAGGCCACAGTAACATAAAGGTCAGAAGCACTGCAAAATTCAGTTTATTCATATTTCTCATTTCCCATGTCAATATCAGAAATAAAAAAAACTCTCAATTTAAGTTACCTCAAAATTTTACTGAATTGGGCAAATAGCTCTACCAGCATTTAAAACTCAGCAAACCGCTGCTGACCACTCAGCAAAGTTTATTTTATGTTTTCTTTAAATCTAACCTGATTGCATTGGTGAGCTTATATGTCTGCTTAGGAACAAAGTTCTACCAGAAGGATTTGAAATAATGGCTGAATTAAGACAGAAGATCATACTTGTATTTTAGTATATTGATTTGTAAGTTCTACTTCAAACATTAAAAAAATCTGTAAGTTGCCGAGGGAGGATTTCCTGTGGAGTTATATGGTTGAGACGTCGTCAAGTTTTCCCACTCTTACATATCTCATCAATTCACTTACCTGTGTGTGGGCCTTTAGATCCTGGAGCCATGCTTCTAGGACAAGTGCTGCTGTTGGTGGGGGATGTCATGTACATATGAATCGGGGAACATATTCATCGACGACATATACCAAGCCATTTTCGATGAAGATAAATATGTTGAAACCATTAATTTAGAATCTGATCAGATGTGTACAAAATATATTAGTATATTAAACGAAAAGTAAAACAGCAATGCCAAAGACTAAGAAGCAAAGTAGAGACATTAGAAGGAAAGTAACCAGAACCTCAGTGCATTTTTTTCCAATCTGTCAAGGCCTTGGCAAAAGCTGACCTTGCTCAACTTCCTGTGTATTTTCGATATGAGAGAAACTACAGTGAACCATACGAGATAACATTTTCGTTAATCTAGTTTTAAAAATACACTGATATATAATGCATGGTTGCTGGGTGTAGACAATGACTGATAGCCGAGGGGTATTGGAGCCCAATGGGCTATTTTTGTGTACTTCTTGAATATTGACTATATATCACACTGGGATATAATTTAAACAAAAATATTACATGTGTAATTATGTCTAAATTTTTCTTGTCATTTCAAATCTTGATCCATTTTGATTCCTTGATTAAGGGATACAGAATCACTGCCACGGAGTGTGCTGGTGTGTCACAGATTCACATCAGCACAGTAACTGGTAATCTATTCATTCAATCCCATCACTTTTAATCTTCAACAAAATATTCAATACTGTTTTAATCTTCAAGGCCACAGCTACTAATGTTTCTCGTTACCCACGTCAATAACACAAATATAAAAAACTCTCAATTGAAGTTGCTCCAAACTTTCGCTGAATTGGGCATAAAGCTAGTATCAGCATTTAAAAATTCAGACCACTCAGCAAAGTTTATTTTATTTTTTCTTTAAATCTAAAACTGTTTGCAATGTATGATGAGCATATATGTCTGCTTGGAGACAAGGTTCTACCAGAAGGATGTGAAATAATGGCTGAACTGAGATAGAAGATCATACATGTATATTAGTTCATTGGTTTGTACTGCAAATTTTAAAAAAATGTTTAATTGGTGAGGGACGTCATGTACATATATGAATCCAGGAACTTATATTCATCGAGGATATATACCAAGCTATTTCCCAACAAGGTAATTAAGCCATTAATTTATAATCTGATCAGATGTGTACATATGCTTGGAGTCTATCGAATATCACTGACCTTGACCTATTTTCCTGAGGTCAAATTTTATATGTTGAGTCTAAATTCTCCAATTTCATGTTCCATATGCAATTAAGGTAGAATAGACAGAAAAATTGTTGAAGATGATTGAACTTGATATGTATTTCCAATATCAAATTACTTGATTTGATTATGAGCTATACAGAAGACTAAGCATACATATATATTTAGAGCTAAGAATTAGCTCATGCTAGATGTATTTCTGAGATGAGAGAAATACAGTCAATCCTACTAGATCACATTATTGTTATCCAGCATAGTGTTGTCCAAGTTATGAAAACACATTTTATGCAATGCATGATTGCTGAGTTCTGACAATAACTGATAACCGAGGGGTATTGGAGCCCATTGGGATATTTCATTTCAAAGTTTAGCCCAAATTTGACTGACTGGCTTCGGTAATCATTTACTTTGTAATGTACAGTAATTCATCAACTCACTGTTGTTACAGAACTGCCTGTCTGACCTTCAATATGCCTAAAGTCAAGAAAAAAAGTGTTCATACAAGAAATCAAGAAAAGAAAACTCTCTACAGGGACCAAAAAACGGAAAGTCATGTGAGTTCACATAGAAATCTCTATTTAAAATAAATATGTAAATAAAATTATTAAGTTTTAAATATTATACAACATAAACATTCATACAATTCCTACATATGTTGCCAATAATTAGTATCTTTCCGTAATGCCTAAACATTCTGGTATCCAAATTTAATATACTTATATTTATAACCTAAGTAACATTATTCTTTCATCATCTACTTGTGAAACAATATTATTATTTTTGACTTTTAGACATCTGATATCGCTCCTTCCTCAAATACTACTGATAAAGGCACAGTAACTGATAACAGGGAACAAGACAGAGAAAGGCAAGCTATAGCCAGACATCATCAAGATAAAGGTGATGTCATTAGGGAACAAACAAGAAGGCACAAAGGTATTATTAGAATACAAACCAGTTCAGCCAAGGCAAAAGCCAGACAAGATCCGGCCAAAGGGGCTATTATTAGAATACAAACCAGTTCAGCCAAGGCAAAAGCCAGACAGGATCCGGCCAAAGGGAATACTATCAAAATACAAACCAGTTCAGCCAAGGCAAAAGCCAGACAGCATCCGGCCAAAGGGGCTACTATCAAAATACAAACCAGTTCATCCAAGGCAAAAGCCAGACAGGACCCGGTCAAAGGGGCTACCATAAGAAGGCAAACAAAAGCCTGTATGGCAAATGCTAGGAAAAACCCAGTTAAAAATACAGCCATTAAGCAGCAGATTAAAAAAAGTAAAGCAGAACTGAGAAGAGATGAGAGGAAAGTCAAAATAGCAAGCCAACTGGATAGCATACGCAAGGCTAGAAAAAGGCTATTGAACAATCAAAGGAAGAAGTTATTACAGGATGATACTACTTCAGAAGGTGCTTCTACATGGCCAAAGCCAATAACTGATGAGATTAAGAAACAATGTATATCTGAATACAGGCAGTGCACATCTTCAGAAAATCTGAAAACCCATACTTGCAGTATCTGTGGTGAGGAAAAAAATGACATCATTAAATATCACATAGATAACTTACCCAACAAAGAATTAATCTCACAAGATAGCCAACCTGTAGTCCTTGATGAGTATAAACACTTAGGCCTCATACTGGTACCTGAAGGGATTTCTGGTGCTATTGTTTCCTGTTGTGGTGATTGCAAGAAGAGTCTGGAGACCAACTCATTACCCAAATTCAGTTTAGCTAATGGATTCCAGTTTGGGACTACTCCTCCAGAGCTTCAGGATCTGACTATACTAGAAAAACTGCTTATATCAGCATATCGCACCAAGATGTGTATCGTAAAATTAACCTTAATTTCAGGTCCAGGTACAGGTCAGCTGGCTATTAAGGGAAATATCATAACTTTCCCCCAAGATACCAGTGCAATTACAAACCTCCTGCCATTGAATGTGGATTCTCTAAATAGTGTCATCAAAATGGTTTTTATCGGAAACAAATTACCAACAAAACAGCAACTGAAAAAGATTTTTCAGGTCAGAAAATCAAAAGTAAAATCAGCACTTCAATGTTTGGCCAAAATCCATCAGCAGTACAGGTATATAAACATTTCTAGTGAAAATCTAGAAAAACTCCCTACTGATGATATCCCATCCAGCATATGGCAATGTTTAGTCCATTCTACTGATGTTGATGCCAATTCTGCAGAAAAGTCTGCATACACTGCAACAAACACAGATACTGTTTTGGCTGAAGCTGGGGATGAAGCTGCAGCACCTGATGATGTTGCCATCATTATGGAGTCCAGTGGGGTGATTGATATGGATGTTACAGCTGTCTCCACACAGGATTACCTCTCTGCTGCTGCCAAAAAACTCCAAGAGGACAGTAGCAGTACTTTACTTGTACCACATGGTTCTAAACCATGTACTGAGTACAACAACCCTGATATGTGGTGAGCATTCATTATATACATTTTCAATTATTTTAGTACATAAGGTCACACCAATATTGGCCGATACTGGAATGAAAATTTTATTTTTATTTCATCCGCCGATATTGCAAAATGGATTCTTGCAGACAAAATTCTGTGGGAATAAACTGGACCTAAATTCTGAACCCCTTAACCAAATTACAAGTCCAGTATACCATAGGAAAGCTAAGAATCTGCTCTCTTCGAACATGGTAGTTAGATTGAAATCTTTCAAGATCAGGGCAGAAAGATTTGAGCTTAAATATTTTATTTCTCAAATTTCTAAGCTAGAAAATCGAACCAACTAACTACAGATATACAGGATAGCTTGGTTCTCCTGGCTATGATGCATATTATATCTGTACTATTAGTTTCAAATTTAATGTTCTTTAACATTCCTAGGATTATGTACTTTTGTCCCAGTTTTGGGTATCATATTTGAAGCCACAAGTTATTAAAGCATTCAGTTTGGATGTGCTAATCGTGAAAGACACATGAATAGTTGCAAACTTTCTCACATGAGATACGTTCGATAGGAATATTATTCTCTAAGTTATAATCTGTCTATCACATTTATAACAATTACCCTTATTATGGCAAGATAAAAGTGACAATTTATCTAATATGAGATATGAATGTAAGCTGCGTCAAAAAAAAATTATTTTTATTTTTCCACTCTCCGACATTGTATGAACAGGGTATTTTATTTTTAATTTTTTTTCCTACCTACATCAGACATTTGCATTAAGAAATTCCGCCGAACAAAAAAATAATTGTCACTCCTCTAATTAAATTGCTCCCTGATTATAAAATTGTTATTTACACCTCTACCGGTAGGACTGGTGGCTATTTTCATCTTTTCCCCTACAACATGGGAGGACCGGAGGCTCCACGAAAGGTTAAGGTCTCCATGGACTTGTGAATTAGGCACCTTATGTCATTCCATGATAGAAAATTCCGACAAGCAGTCCCATTCCTGATCCATGTATTCAATGTTCTGCAGAAACGAGAGGTAATGGTCTATAAATTGTAATAAAATGTTAATATTTTCTCATCTTCAAGTTTATTGGACAATATGAACATTTCAATATAATATATTCCTTGCATAATAATATATATTTAGCAGTGTTGAGATTCGCTGGTCATTATTAGATTCGATTATCTTTGAAGAAAAACGAATGATGATCGAATAAATTCGATTTTAAAAATGCTACAAAATGATATGCAATATTCCAGGGTTTTCTTCAATTGAAATGCCATAAACTGATAAAATAACACCATACCTTTAGTAACAGTAACAGCATGGACGCAAGTGTGAAGTATACACACTATAGGTGCGAAAATGAGTGCATATACTGCTGTGCAACTCAACCTATCTCAAGTTTTCACAATATTTTTAGCCAGACTTCAGCCTTTTCCTCCAAAACTTTGTCTGTATTTGTACATGACAATTAATCGAATACAATGAAACCAAAAGCGAAATCGTTTTTAATTTAAAATGGATTCAATAATCGATTAATCCTACCAACACTAATATTTAGGTGTCATTACAAACATCACTGAGAGTGAGGAGATCAAAGCTGTCCCAGGATGAGCAAGCAATATCCAATATTTCCAAGGAGGAGCTATCTGCAGCTGTTGACGCCCTTGCTGCAGGTGAAACAAGGGTCTCCAACCCTTCCGTGCAGAAACTGATGAACGAGATGCATGCTGTCGGTGTTAACATCAGAGGTTCTCAGTATGCAAAGCAAGGCTTCAGAAGTGAGATCCATTCAATGATGGTAAATATATTACATGTACATTGTACTTTCTCCCAACAATATCTTTCGATTGTATAAACTAATGATGGTTAAATAGTCCCTGTTTGTTGTACAGCTTGACATTTCCAAATACCATAATCATTCTAATAAGAGCCTCACTCCTATAAGCGCCCTCACTGTTATTACAGCTGGATAGAGGAGGTTCTGAGGATTCCAGAACTATTTTCGGATTGAACAAAGACCCATATTTGACCGAGATCAAAAGAGCCTTATCAGAAAACCTGATCTATTATAATCTTATACTTTTCAGATTGAGCTTGGTATGCCAGCTCAATATTATGGATTAAGAATACTGATCAGCGATACGGATTTGATATTTTGGAACATCATGATGTCTTGCCGGCATCATTGAAAACTGTTGACCTTTCTCTCTTGCAGGAAACAAGCCTATGTTTATGTATACTTTTGTCTTTTTGAATTTGGTGCTAATACTGTTATATGGAAATGGAATAGGTCTTTGGATTATGGACGCGGATATTCTCTAATGGACGACGGCTGGATTATGAATGACGGACTAGACGCTTGTAATTCTTTATGACAATAAACCCATGTAAATATGATCTAATTGTGAATATTATGTTCATATTGTCACTTACACCACTTTAATATGGCAACTATTCACAGGAAATTTTTCTGTCGTTAATTAATAAAGCATGAATATATATATTTTCAGCTGACATTCACTCTCCAATAGTGTGCTATCTAGCAGGGAAGGATATTGACATTGATGCCAATTTGCCTGACTCATTACCTTCAGCAGTAGACCGTGCAAAGATAGTTGCAGAGAATCCTGTAGAAGCAGCCAAGTAAGAAAGCAATCTTATCATATGCAAACTAGAATTATATATTACAATTTGTGTTCTGTTGTTTTGTCTACTTTATAGCCCACCGATTGCTTTACTCGTCCCTGTCGTCAGTCCATATGTGGATATTTTTAATTCAAAATGTCCTCCATATACATGCTACAGTACTGTAACTCATAGAAACGTACTGGATGACCTTGACTTACTTTTTGGAAAGTATATTAACCCAAAATTAAGTAGGTCAATGCCAATTAGTAGGTTGAATTGACCGTTTACCTACCAGTTGTCCATGGGAGAATACTTGGATGACTTTGGACTACTTTACTCAGAATTAAGTAGGCAATGTCATCTAAAGCTCAAATAATGCAATTTCTAGGTCAAATTGACCTTTCACCTTACAGTAACTTAATGTGGATATGTGCCATCCATTGAATAAATAAGAAAATAAAAAAAATAACACTATTTATCCCACAGATTCTTCAAGTTAGTGATTGATGCTGTCATAGAATGTCTCTTGCGGTATGGTAAAGATGGCGGAGGTGTGCTCGGAGATTTATCAGGATACTATGGATGCGTAGAAGAACAGAGGAGAGGTGCGTACATATTTGCTTCTTCCGGTCTGTCCATCCATCTGTCTATCTGTTGTCCATAAATATTGATCTTTACTTTTGCACTGTTTACTTTCGAGTTAGATTTCATTTTCTATTAAATATGTGGGTACTTTTATGATCTCCTGTGTGTTTACCTGAATGAGGTCACTGTGACCTATATCTTCAGAACAGTGGCCTTCTTTGAGAAAATATATAATCAACATTTCCTGGCTTATATGGTACTATACATGGAATGCTTTTATTAGGTCTGCTAATGTGTACCATATCTGTCTTTGGTAATCAAAATCAGTGATAGTTTCCTTAAACAGTTTATTATTGCCTTGTAGGTACTCTTCATTTACACATGGTAGTGTGGTTGAAAGGCTACAGAACACCAACGGAAATGAGAGACAGAATGTCTTCAGATGAAGAGTTTAAACACCGACTCCTACAATATCTTGACAGTGTGATCAAACAGCAGGCCCCAGAAGACTGCCCAAGGGAACAGATGGATATCGACAGTACTGGAGAAGTACCTGCTAAAGTTACACATATGGAACCGGATACTGAGAGTGATGTGGAATCTACATCTGCAGAAGAGAAATACAAGACCTTCATGCAGCGTCCACCAGATCCAGCAGATCCAGAATATGAAAATAACAGGAAACAACACCTAAACAAGCTAGCAAAATACAGTAATAAGCACAGACACACTTTCACATGTACCAAATATGGATGTAAAGAATGTAGGTTTGATTTTCCCAGGGATCTTGTTCTATTTACCTATGCAGACTGTGAAAATGTTATTATTATTCAGAGATATAATCAGTGGATTAATAACTATGAGGAAACTATTCTTCTCTGTACAAGGTCAAGTATGGACATTAAGTTCTTAGGAAGTGGCAAGTACTGTCGCAGTTTGGCATTCTACATAACAGATTACCAAACAAAATCATCTCTAACCACCCATAATATCGTGGCACTCATTGCTGCAGCTGTGAAAAATCTGGAGCTTGGTAAAAATGATGCAGATGCTAGTGATCACATAGCGAAGTCCAAACAAATGGTGGTCAAATGCCTGAATAAGGTGTGCAGCCAGGTGGAGATGTCGGCGTCTCATATTGCTGCACTTCTTCTTGGCCATAAGGATAAGTATACATCTGAGATATTCCACATTCTGAATATTCATTGCTTCTTGTCCTGGATTTCCTCCAATCCTGAAGAAAATGAGGAGTCAGAGGATTTCCAGGTTACTACAGGTAATGAAGGTTTGGTTCAAGTCAATCAGAGAATTGACTATTTGTCACGTGGCACCAACCTGGCACATATCTCACTCTATGAATACACCAGCAGTATTCGCAAGGTGCCGTCCACTTCAGATGTCAGCAGATCCAAAACTGGAGGCACAGACAACAGAGGAGGAAAGATGAACGACAGGTTTCTGTATACTAATGACCACCCTCAAAGCCACACTCATCACCAAATTAAGCGCTCAAAGCTTGTGATTCCTAAGCTCTCCTATATTCCTCCAAGCCCAGAGAATAATGAGGAAAAGTTTGCTCAACTGATGCTAGTCCTCTTCAAGCCATTCACTTCCTATGCTGATCTACGTGGGAGTACTAACACATGGTTAGAGGAATTTCAGAATTTTCCATTTAAAGATATGGATCTCAAAAGAATCAACAATGTCAAAAAAATGCACAGGGGGCTCAAGGAAAAAAAGGAGAAAAATGACAGGCGGAGACAAGAGATAGATGAAAGTGGAGAGCCTGACATAACAACCAATGCTCATGAGCCTGATGGTGTCTACGACTATCTATCTGATGAGGAAGAGGAGCTTGTAGATGACATTATGATAGACGAAATGAACGTATCAGAAGAGAATGACATTGCTGAAGGAATTCAAATATTAATCAACAATGGTAAATTACCAGGAGACTCTGCAGCAAACAGTGATGACAGCACAGACCGTATTAATACATATAGTCCAATCTCAAACCAGTCATATTTGCCATCAAAAACCTGGCAAAAGGACATAGAGCACCACAGACAGAAAATGCTTAGTAAACTCCAAGAAGGTAACCAGGTACAACCATCTTGTGTTGATGTCCAAGTCATGGAGTGTGACAATGTTGATGATGAAGGTGGTGAAAATAGTAAGGCGGTTCCCAGATTATTGTCTGGTTCCTCTAATCAGATGATCTAAAACCATACCATACAAAAGTTCAAACTTAATGAGAAACAACAAGAAGCCTTCAGGTATTTATCTTGTGAAAACATTTATATTTTTATTACATTTTTTTGAGAAAAAAATAGGAGTAATTTGTGACTTTTAAAAATAAAAATACATCAAAGTATTCAAATTTCTTCAAATTCCAATATTTCAGGTTAATGTCACGAAACCCACTTGCGAGAATTAATGGTGAGCAATATAAGCAGTTGCTATTGTACCTTGGAGGCCCAGGTGGCACTGGAAAAAGTCAAGTAATCACTGCGTACACCTATCTTCATGAATCCCTGGGGATAAGGCACACACTCCGCCTATGTGCATACACTGGCACTGCAGCAGCCCTTATTGGTGGGAGTACGCTCAGCAGTTTGGCTCAGCTTGGTAGGGGGCGCACAAGCCTTAAAAAGTTGGAGGCTACATGGTCCTCTGCTTGTTCATGTGTGGATGATGAGACCTCCATGACTGGCTGTGAAACTCTAGGAAGGCTCCACAGAAATCTAGTAAAAGCCAAGCATACAGACACAGAACCATTTGGAGGAGTTGACATGATTTTTGTTGGTATGTACAGCCTCGATACTAATACAATGTTATACCGGTAGTATATATAATGAACACTTAATCTAGGA
>JAVTVY010054438.1:0-29275 GCA_036873755.1 Hanleya hanleyi | reverse complement strand
TACAAGATGGCCGCCATGTGGGAGGTGGGTACGAGATGGCCGCCATGTGGGAGGTGGGTACAAGATGGCCGCCATGTGGGAGGTGGGTACAAGATGGCCGCCATGTGGGAGGTGGGTACAAGATGGCCGCCATGTGGAAGATGTGGGAGGTGGGTACAAGATGGCCGCCAGTGTCATGATGTGGGAGGTGGGTACAAGATGGCCGCGAGTAGTAAAATGTATAAAAGGAGTTGATTTTTAGGGAAAGGGTGTATTCAATCTGACTTACCTGACCTGACTTGATCAGCCAGCCAGCCAGCCTGCCAACCAGTCCTCCTGCCTGTCTAGCCGCTTGTAATAAGACGAAAAGCATGAGACGTGGAGAAGATTTTCCCTTTGATCCAGCAGTACCTCCGGTTGAAGTCTTGCCTGAAGATGAGCGTGTCAGGGACATTTATCAACGTCACTGGGCTACCATACGCCATTGTTTCCACCGTGATCGTCGTCTATTGGACTTGTATAATTTTCGGTTGGAGGACCTCACGTATCTTCCTATTTACGCCGAGAACATTTTTAAAGATCAGGTCACTGCCTTCAAATTGAATGTCACATTTGGGTATATCTTACGGCACAAAAAGACGGACCAGCTGCGGTATTTCTATCCCAGTAATAATTCGTATGTGTTTGACCAGCCATTCACCATCACGGATGCCATTTCTCTGGAGCCGGTGGTCGAGCAACTCACTACATTAGACCCGTTGGAGTGGGCCCGCCTGCAACGCCCCAATACCCAATGGTTGGTGCAAATGGTGACTAACGTCACATTTTTCGTCACGAAAATGAGAGATCATCCTATCGGTGCTCCTGTACTACTGCCTCCGTGGTTGCTTCATCGACACGGCCTGTATGCATTAACAGTAGGGAAGAAGGGACCCTACAAAGACCGGAAATGTCTGTTTCGGTGTTTGGCCGTGCATGTGGACGAGTGTGACCCCCAGTGTTGTGACACAGTGGCCGATGGGTATTGGGAAGAATATTTAGAGCAGCAAGACATGGATAAGCGGCACTTCCGAGGTGTCCCCTTCAAGCATTTGGATGACGTGGAGTCCCTGTTTCATATTAATATCTTTGTCTATCGATTACGACGGCAGGATGACGATACATTTGTGGCTGAATTGGTTCGGCGATCCACAGAACGGTATGCTGCTACGATGAAAGTGAATGTGTTCGACGACAATGGCATGAGTCATTTTTCGCTGATCTCCAATATGAGCCAGTACGCTCAGTCTTTCAGTTGTGCCCAATGCCATCGGGTGTTTCATCGCTCCACCGACTTACATCGCCACGAGAAAATCTGTGACAACAGTGTGAAGCGAGTCTATCCGGGTGGAGTGTATCATAATGCACCTACTATTTTCGAGGAACTGGCCGATGAGGGACTCATCATACCGGAAGAGGACCGTTATTTCCCCTACCGGGCGTGCTATGACTTTGAAGCCCTGTTGGAGCCCATGGACCTGTTTTCTGCCAAAACACAGTGGACGCAGCGCCATATTCCTCTGAGTGTCAGTATTTCCAGCAACGTACCTGGCTATGACGCTGCTCCGGTGTGTTTCGTGTCCACGGGGAACTCCCATGAGTTGATTACCCGCATGATGGAGGATTTAGAGCAAGTCAGTGCGGCTAGTACGGCATTGTTGGTGGTGAAGTTTCAGCACGTCCTGGACCAACTGGACGACCGCATTCCTGTACCGGGTGTAGCGTTCAGCGAAGATGAAGAGTCCGAGTCCGAGTCCGAGTGTGAGTCCCTGCAGTCGCAGCCCCTGCAGGCGCGGGATGTTCCTCTACCTAAACCGTATGCGGAGAAATTGAAGTTACGGTTCCTACAATACCTAGGCCAGTTACCGGTGCTCGGCTTCAATTCGGGACGCTACGATTTGAACATGGTGAAGGAATTTCTCTACCCTTACTTGGCCCAGTCCGATACCCTCAAGTCGGTGATCAAGAAGATCAATAATCATATGGCCCTCACTACTACATCACTGCATTTCCTGGACGTGCGCAACTACCTAGCTCCTAATTGTAGCTATGATCAGTGGGTCAAGGCCTATAACTGTGCACAAACCAAAGGGAGGTTCCCTTACACGTATATATCATCGCTCGACCGTTTGCAGGAAACACAGTTGCCATCTCGGCACGCCTTCTTTGATGATTTGAAGCAAGTGGAATGTCCGGAAGATACGTACCGTGAACTACAGCAGGTATGGAACGATGAACATATGCAGACCTTGGAAGATTTCCTCATATGGTACAACAACCTAGATGTGGTTCCTTTCCTCGAGGCGGCCGAGAAAATGGTGCAACTTTTTCAACGCCAAATGCACGTGGACATCTTTAAAGAGTGCTTAAGTTTACCGGGGCTGGCCCTTCGCCATTTGTTTCAAGAGTGTTCCACTTACTTCTCGCTGGTACAACAGAAAGATGCGGACATGCATAATTGTCTGAAAGATAACATTGTGGGTGGGCCCAGTCTTATTTTTCACCGCTACCACGAGAAGGATGTCACGACTCTCCCCAGTGGAAAACCCGTTGCTAAAATCATTGGATTCGATGCCAATGCTCTGTACCTGTGGTCGTTGGCCCAACCTATGCCCAGTGGTCATTATACACGTTGGTTGGCGGAAGGACGTCATTTTACACCCCAACGGTTGCATCACAAACATCTTGCCGACCAGTGGTTGGAGTGGGAAGCCTATCGACGGGGTATTTATATACGACACCAGACCAACGCCACTGAGAAGCGGATAGGCGATCGGCGCCTCCCCGTCGATGGGTTTGCCCATGTACAAGGAACACCCACTGTTTTCCAGTTTTATGGCTGTTACTGGCACGGCCACGAATGTCATTTCAGCGCGGGTCGTTTTAATGAGCGACGCGGGAAAACACCCTTAGAATTACGGGAGGAAGTAGTGGCCAACGGAGATTATGTGAAAGAGCGAGGCTACCATTTGATTGAAATGTGGGAGTGTGAATTTCACACCCTGTGCCAGGCCCGTCCCCATTTACAACGGTTCCTAAAAGAGCGTGAGTACCCGTTGAGTCGTCGGCGACTGCTGAGTCTGCCACAGATGTTGGACGCCATTCGTTCGGGGCAGCTCTACGGCTTTGTAGAATGCGACCTGCATGTTCCCGACACTCTCAAGCCCCTCTTCGCCCAGTGTCCGCCTATCTTCAAGAATACGCTGGTGGGTCGGGATGATATTGGGGAGACCATGCGCACCTACGCAGAGCAACACGAGTGTTTACCTCAACCACGCCGCATGTTGATTGGAAGTATGTGGGCGGACAAAATCTTGCTGGGGACCCCCTTATTGCAGTGGTACATGAAGCACGGTTTGGAAATTACTCAAATCTATCAAGTCATCCAGTATGTCCCCGAGGCTTGTTTTGCGGAGAATGCCGAGCTCGTCACGGCGGCCCGTCGTCAAGGTGATGAATACCCGAGTCAGGCCATCATGGCTGAATGTTGGAAACTCACTGGCAATGGTTATTATGGAAAAACGGTAACCAACCAGGATAAGCACGTCAACGTGAACATTTGTACGACTGCCCAAGCCTGCAAAAAAGTCAATTCCCCACTGTTTCGGTCCGTGGAGGTCATCGATGACGACACCTATGAAGTCACTTCAGCTAAGAAGACTATCCGGTACAATTTACCCCTGCAGATTGGATGTATGGTCTATCAGGTGGCCAAGCTGAGGATGTTGCAGTTTCTCTACGACTTCATGGGTGTCTATTTTAATTCCTCAGACTGGCAGTTGATGGAGATGGACACAGATTCGGCCTACATGGCCGTCTCCAACGCCGATTGGGAGTCCCTGGTGAAACCCGAGTTACGGGAACAATATGAAGCGGATCGGGACCTGTGGCTACCTCGACGCGACCACTACACCTACGACAAGCGGACGCCCGGTCTGTTTAAACTCGAGTGGAGTGGAGATGCCATGATCGCCCTGTCGTCCAAGACGTACTATTGTTACGGAGGAGATGGAAACAACAAGTTTAGTTGTAAAGGCGTCAACCGACGTGACCCTGCCATCGACAAAGATCTCTACCTGGGTGTATTGCAGAGCCAGGCCAGTGCCAGTGGGACCAACCGAGGATTCCGGGTGGTGGACCACCAGATGCGCACTTATATCCAGCAACGAGACGCCTTTACTTTCTTTTATCCGAAACGGAAAGTATTGGCCGACGGTGTGAGCACTACCTACTTGGACTTGTAAAAAATGTGGAACACTAATAACTGTGGAGTCACGAGTTATAAAAACTGTAAAAGTCGGGATGGCCGAGTGGTCTAAGGCGCCGGTATTAAGTGCCGGTGGGGTGATACCCTGCGTAGGTTCAAATCCTACTCCTGACAAAACTTTTATGTACCTTAATCACTACTATTCTATGTGTGTACATACCCCTACTATTTGTATTCTATAGTTGTATAACTCCTTGCTTGTTGACTTAAATAAAAAAAAAAAAAGTCAAAACCCATCATTGTGTTTTTTCATCATCATTTTTATTCAACGTCAGAACAACAACGTCATAACAATAATAATAATAAAACAAGATGCGCGCGCAGAGTACATTAAGTTAACCAGAGAAATGGAGCATGCACATTAAAACGAGAGGCCGTCCAGTCATAGACGAGGACATCCCGGTCTTCGGCTTGACAATAATCATCAAACATATGTACAATGGTAGGCAGTGAATGTCCTCTACTCCGGTGAGTAAGATAAAACACACAGTACTGTCCGCACACACTACTCAAGGGGCCTTGTAATCTTTGCGTATTCCAACGCCATTCCCGGGAGAACGCGCGCGCGCGCTGCGGCCGGGGCGGGGCGGGGCGGGAAAAGGTGCCGGAGGTTGAACATACGGATGTGTAAGGGGAAACATTAGGAACTCTTCTATGTTTGGAGGTAATTTCAGTGAAAAACCCGGAAGTGACGTCACAACCCCACGTGACCTGCGCAACAGAATGGATACGACACCCTAGTGTAACTCCCTCACCTAGGCTTCACATGGATACCTCACTAGCTTCAATAAACTTTCATACCCTTCGGCCACCGCGTATGCGCAGAATGACGCTATTTCAAATCCGCTAGTCCAGGCAGATGCCCCTTCACCTAAGCTTCACTTTGATACCTCACTCGATCTCATTGCACCAGTAGTAACTCCCCTAGCTCCCAACACGGCTATTTCCATACCCTTGGGCCACCGCGCATGCGCAGAATGACGCTATTTCAAATCCGCTAGTCCAGTCTATCAGATGCTCCTTCACGTCACCTTCACTTTGATACCTCACTCGACCCCATTGGACCATTATTGGCTTCGCTAGCTCCAAAACGGCTATTTTCATACCCTCGGGCCACCGCGCATGCGCAGAATGCTGATAGTTCAACCCACACCAGTCCATCAGATGGCCCTTCATCTCACCTTCACATTGATACCTCACTCGGCTCCATCGGGCCACTAGGGGCGCCCCTAACGCCAAAAGGCTATTTTTAAGATAAACATCAAAATCTGGTGTACGAAGATTTTTTTTATTTTAGAGGTAGTGGGTCGAGTGAGGTATCATATTGAAGCTGACGTGAAATGCTTCACAATGATACCTCACTCGACCCCATTGCACCACTAGGGGCGCCTCTAACCCAAAAAAGGATATTTTGAAGATTACGCATGCGCAGAATGCTGATAGTTCAACCCACACCCAGTCTATCAGATGCGCCTTCACGTCACCTTCAATTTGATACCTCACTCGACCCGATTGGTCCATTAGGGACGCCTCTAACCCCAAAAAGGCTATTTTTGAAGATTCATATTTTTGATATCATCTTCGCGCATGCGCAGAATTACCCTAATTCAAGCCCACACCCAGTCTATCAGATGCTCCTTCACGTCACCTTCAATTTAATACCTCACTCGACCCGATTGGCCCATTAGGGACGCCTCTAACCCCAAAAAGGCTATTTTCATAGCCTTTGGACTTCGCGCATGCGCAGAAAATTCAAAATAGCCTTTATTGGAGTTAGGGCAGCCCCTAGTGGTGCAATCGGGTCGAGTGAGGTATCATTGTGAAGCATTTCACGTCAGCTTCAATTTGATACCTCACTCGACCCACTACCTCTAAAATAAAAAATCTTCATTCACCGGATGTTGATAATTATCTTCAAAATAATCTTTTTTTGAGGTTAGAGGCGTCCCTAATGGTCCAATCGGGTCGAGTGAGGTATCATTGTGAAGCATTTCACGTCAGCTTCAATATGATACCTCACTCGACCCACTACCTGAAAAATAAAATTTTGTTGACTTGACGTATGAAGATTTCCCATCCGAAGGACGGGTTTTACTTCACATTTTTTTGTTTTGTTTTGAAAAATTTTTTTTTGAAATGTACAAACTTTTACGTGAAGACAATATTCTTTATATATGTGTACTTCCTATTTCCCGCAGGAATTTATGCAATATCAATTCTTTCCGCAATAAACTTACAATTTTACTGGCAATGAAATTCTCCGTGTCAATTTGAGGTGGATATGAAAACGTACTGACTCACACGTGCAATGGCAACAATTCGCTACAGTGTAATGAAATGTGTTCATTTTTTAGGCGCCCGTGGTTTTATTAATATGCACACACATATGCTTTTCTAATAGTTCATTGGCTGAACCGCGAGGCGGGAGAAAAAATATTAAACTAATTTCGTCTCGCGAGGCCAAATCCTCAGTGTGTGTGCGGCGAACGCAAACCAACAACTCACCAGTTTTACCGGACAGGCAAATGAATTGCATGTTATTTTGACTCGATTCATACGCTCGACTCTTCAAAATGGACTTGAAGGAGACGTTATGCGGGAACTGAAATCAATTTCTTGAAACGTTTGCTCACCGTGAGCAACAAGAGAGCTAACAGGCAATTGAGGCCGTTAGCTCAGCTGATATGTCGATGGAAATATCTGTGAATTTCGAAAAAATGCGTGACAAGCCAAGAAACAGAAAACCGCTGGGATGTGGACACCAAACCAGGGAACATCTATGTGCCGCTGACCAAAATCATTAGCTTCATAGTTTAGTGCGTAAAGGTGTTTTGTACAATACATTGAATTGAATTGAATTTCATCCACGTGGTATACTGGACACCGGATTTACCGATGGAAATATCTGAATTTCGATTAGCATACAAATGCATGGTGTGTTATATCCCACCTAGGAGGCCAAATCCTCAGTGTGTGTGCGGCGAACGCAAACCAACAACTCACCAGTTTTACCGGACAGGCAAATGAATTGCATGTTATTTTGACTCGATTCATACGCTCGACTCTTCAAAATGGACTTGAAGGAGACGTTATGCGGGAACTGAAATCAATTTCTTGAAACGTTTGCTCACCGTGAGCAACAAGAGAGCTAACAGGCAATTGAGGCCGTTAGCTCAGCTGATATGTCGATGGAAATATCTGTGAATTTCGAAAAAATGCGTGACAAGCCAAGAAACAGAAAACCGCTGGGATGTGGACACCAAACCAGGGAACATCTATGTGCCGCTGACCAAAATCATTAGCTTCATAGTTTAGTGCGTAAAGGTGTTTTGTACAATACATTGAATTGAATTGAATTTCATCCACGTGGTATACTGGACACCGGATTTACCGATGGAAATATCTGAATTTCGATTAGCATACAAATGCATGGTGTGTTATATCCCACCTAGGAAAAAAACAGCCCCCCAGATATGCATCAAACGTCCGGGAGTATGGAATATATAGGTATACATCTGGACTAAACTTCTTTTATCAGGTAAGCTACACTTTAGTACTATACTTGCATGTCATAAAATGAGAGAGAGAGAGAGAGAGAGAGAGAGAGAGAGAGAGATAGAGAGAGAGAACATTTCAATCTGCCAATTTTCGAGATGAACATTTTTTCTTGACGAAATAGAAATGAACGCGAATCTATATTCTACAAAACACCAGAAAATATTAGCGTAGGTGAATTTTTTAGACTGTTTTGTGCTTTCATCGAAAGTGAAAACACATGTCGAAAAGTGTGTAGCAGTGTCGATATAAATCTTCAACCTAGATGTGAAAATAGATACCGGGGCATAAATTAGAGAGAGCATTTCAGTACACCTCAAAAAATGAAACATGGACGGTATCCTTCATCTCGAGGGGTGCGCAAGTTCGATTCTTGCTTTCATTATGTGAGTATGTGTTGGACATGTGATCTTTAAATTTTATTATCACCAGACTAGCAGGGTAGGATGTGGGTTTCAGGAGTTCACCGGGTGTGACAATTTCTTTATAATGATTTGTGATAAAAGCGGGTAAAACCTAATGTCAAAATCTCCTTGAAGGTCACGGAGATGTCGATTTATTGCTGATCAGCTGATTTCCAGGACAGACAGACATTATTTCGGCTCTTTTCTCTTCGAAATTCTTGTAATTTGCTCAATACAAATAAATATTTAAATTGACTCTGAGTTTTCTGTTGGCATTATTTCAGCAATATTATGCACTAATGGGTTTTATCATTCTTTTCCATTCATGGAATTTTTACAGTTCCACAGTGTCACAAAACAACAATAATGCCATGATGTCACAATAAGACGTTACAAAGACAATTTCTGCTGTATACAATGGTATAAGGCACCTGTATACAATGGTATAAGGCACCTGTATACCATGGTATAAGGCACATGTATACAATGGTCAGATGTACCTGTAATATTTTGTTTTTCCCCATTCATTCATTAATTAATTTAATATGACAGTACAAGGGTATAATGGCCTTTATAAAAATTTTTAAACCTCGGTATGAGGGGAAAAATTTTATTTGATAAAAGTTGGGAATAGCCCCATTAATTTAATATTACACAGTGCCAAGATAACGATGCCGGTATGCAAGAGGAATTTATTTTGATAAGAGTGGGGCATTTATTTTGAACGAGCACAGGGGTGTGATTCTCGTGATGAACACAGGGGTGTGATTCTCGTGTTAAATTATTTTTGTGCTTTGCTAGAAGTCACCCTCTCGGAACAGCTGGGTGGTTTTTAAAAAAACCGTTGGAATATATGTAATATAGCCATATTACATCGTTGTTGACAAGGTCTGTCTTCTCTGAGCGCACACAGGACACGTCAAAGGAAGCAATTGACAAACTATCGGTTTATTCGCCTGTGTACACGATAGTATCTTAGCGTGTTGGTTGATGCAGGTTTCACACATTCCCTGATGACCGCAAGGAAATATCGCGAACTTGGAAAATGGATTCGCGCATTCTACACAATGGATATACAAGTCTCTTTGACGCTCTGTGGTCTGTCCGATTGTTGTTGTTGTCAATGTCCATACATAATTGATCTCGTCTTGAATTTGTTTTTCGGGGGTAATTTTCCTGTCTCTTAGCCTGTTTGTTCTCACATCTTTTCTGTTTTTCCTGTCTTGATGTGGCCTATTTCTCGTCAATCTGGTATCTTTTCTCTTTTCTTGGGCGGCTGGTCTCAGCCTTCTTAAATCTTTTTTCTGTCCTCCTTGTCCCCTGTTCTTGGCCTTGTCATCTATTGCTTGTTGTACTTCTCCGGAATCGTAGGAAAATTGTAACATCTCGTCTAGATCAGCAATTTCATCTGGTGTTTGTTCTTCTTCTCCGGAAGCATAGGAAAATTGTAACATCTCGTTTAGATCATGAAGATCATCAATTTCATCTGGTGTTTGTTCTTCTCCGGCATCATAGGAAAATTGTAACATCTCGTTTAGATCATCAAAAATTTGGTCTACATCTGGAGTAACATCCGGTGTAGTTGTTGTCAAGGCGAATAAATTATCCAGCGGCGAAGTTTCTGCAGGCTGTTGACAATGAATTGGTGCAGGATAGTTCTGGGGTTCAGGTGCGACTAAGGGGGTGATTCTATCATCTAATCGAGGTTCATCGTGTACCAAATTCATGATACTGTCGAGGCGTTGTACTTGATTATCATGATTTGTGAACAAATCTGATGTGTTGTCAATATCCATGAGTTGAGCCAAGGATAAATCCATGACTGAGCACTCAGAGATTAATTGTGAATAATTAAAAAAAATGTGGTATTTATAGTGTAAGACACGCGCGCATGCGCAGCGAAAACACACTGGTTGTATCGTGTGCTACGCTGCTGAAGAAAAAATATATGTGTGTTTGTTTAACAATTATAAACAGCTTTTCATTTTACAATCAATGTCAGGACACCTGTAAATTTTATTACAAGTTAAACTCAGGTCATTCATTAGTGTTATATTTAAAATTTAACAACCTAACGCTAGAATAGAGGATTATTTTTATTAATTTTAGGCATTTTAAAAATCATAAAGTTAGTGTACGGTAGTGTAAAACCCAGGTACATTGGAAAATAATTTAATTTTCCTGGCTAAAAAAAATACGTGTACACTATGGATTAGTGTTATCATAATTCCGAGAAAATTGTAACGGATTTATGAAAAAAATAAGAAATTTTTATGCTTGAACAATGATAACAAAGCACACTTGGCGGCCATGCATATCTTGTACTCACTGACACTTGGCGGCCATCTTGTCCCACCTCCCACATCATGACACTCGCGGCCATCTTGTCCCACCTCCCACATCTTACACTCGCGGCCATCTTGTCCCATCTCCCACAGACCACTAAAAGTATAAATACGTGTATATTGTAACAGTTATTCACCCATACAATCATGAATTCAACAAGACGTGAGCTGTTTACACAGCATCCCGTTAGGGACCCGAGAAATGCAGCTACACAATACCCAGAGCTGGTTAGCGTTCTGGAAAATGATGGAATGAGGGTAACCACCAGTTTTCAAAGGGCATTGGAAAACGAAACATCCATCTTAACACGCAGTACAGAAGAATTAGAACAACTCCGGCGAACTGTCGAAGAAAATGGCCAATTGGAAAGACTAAGGGATGCACATGACGCAGAAATAGGCACGATGGAAACCCTACAAGAACCTGATAATGACTCAACTGATGAGGAACTACAAGATGAACTGCCATGGTTAAATAGTAGACGTGGGCCCACGACAACGCCTGGTGAAATTCCAATGATTTCAACTACCGCCGAAACTCCACCACAACAATGCTCTGGGTGTAAAGCCCAGGTAACCCACCTGAACAACTTGATTAATGAACTGAAAGAAGACGCGATTAAAAGGGACAAGGAGCTTGACAGACAATACGAACTACTGGATAAAGAGCAGAAAATATCACGCTGTAGCATATGTACAGATGACGAAAGCCAGTTTGCTGTTTTACCATGCGGTCATTTATGTCTATGTGCCGATTGTTGGGTGACACTGACGTGTGTAGGAGACATGTGCCATTGCACTGAGGCCGGCGAGAACCATCTCAAAATAAAATGTCCAATTTGTCGGAAACATGTAGCAGGAATAAAGAAAATCTACCGTGCCTAAGTGTGGTGGTGGAGTAACACTAACGGCCCTTTTCAGGGCCAACCATCTTCCCCGGAAGAGGAACTTGTAACTTTGCACAAAAATTAACATCAGACCCCATCATTGTTATGCCCCAAGAAAAAAATTTCAATTTTTTCAATTTTTTAACAATTAAATATTGAAAAACGGAAAAAGGGGGGGGAGGGGGGAGGGGGGGGAGGGAAAGGGAAATGGAAGCCAAAATTTTTTTTTTTTTTTAAACTTAATAAAAAAGAGAAAAAAGATTCATGAAGCCAAAAAAAATCTTTTTCATTTTCTATGTTTTTTTAACAATTAAAAATTGAAATTAGTGAAATTAGCGAAAAAAAAAGGGTGTAATTATCACCCTATAGCAAAAAAAATTATTTTTAAAATGGGCCAATGGGGTCGAGTGAGGTATCAAATTGAAGGTGAGGAGAAGGGCTATCTGATGCACTGGGTATGGGATTGAAATATCGGCATTCTGCGCATGCGCGGCAGTGAAGGGTGTAAATTATCACCCTATAGCAAAAAATTGTTTTAAAAATGAGCCAATGGGGTCGAGTGATGTATCAAATTGAAGGTAAGGAGAAGGGCTATCTGATGCACTGGGTGGAAGATTGAATTAGGGTGATTGTGCGCATGCGCGACGGCCTAAAGGTATGAAAATACACGTATTGGAACTAGGGAACAAAAGAATGAACACTAAGCATTTTTTGTAATTTTCTACTTTATTAACACAAATAGAATGAACGTATTCACAAGGGTATTGAATTTAATACAATTATATATGAATATTGAATGTTTTTAATACAATTAACAGTCAAAATGAAATTTTAATAACAATTATATGCTCTCAAGCCACTTGAATGAAGGTGTATGGTAATAAATGTTCTGTTCAACACTTGTTCTCAATAGTTCGCCATCAAGACTCGTTTGAATTCATCATCAGCTTTCCGGCCTTGGTGCACGTAAATGTATGTTATAATTTCTTCACGTGGAATTTTGGACAGGCAAGCCGCTTCAACTCCCAGGGCAATTTCCGTCTCCGTCACGGCCTCCAGTGCTTCAGTGATCATTGCGTATGACGGTACTGGAGTGTCCTGTGGAATTTTAGGTCTGATGAGCTGCAAGACTGTATCGATGTACTTGAGGTAAATATAGTGAGACACCTGGTAGACCAGAGCTGAACCAATGGAACTTGCGAGACTCTGTAACTTCCGCCAGGCTGTTAATTTGAAAGTGACACCCTGAGGACAAGGTACGAGCTGTTGCGTATCTAACTGCATACGCCATTTACGAATATGAACGAGCAGCTCATCGTTGTAATATGCACAGCTCACATAAATGTCGTCACCCACATGAAATTTCGCTTCATCACGCCCGTCGTCGCGAATAACTGCATCGATGGCGTAATCAAGGGCCTGCAGTTTTTGCCAGCTCTCTAAGTTCAGGGTAATATGCTTACCGGGTTTGTCACCAAAACCCGCCGCATTCAAATGCAATTCTGCGTCTTTCACACTCACTGTCAAATAAGGTGAGAGCTCCCAAATGTCCCTGTGAGCTGCCTGGTAAGCTTGCTGGATCAGATTATTAATCTCCTGGACAGACAGAGGAAGTTCTACCTCTTGTTTCACAGGCACTTGCTGGGATACAACTACTGACTCAGGTATAACTAACGGTGTTAGTCGGGGGCGTTTGGAGCGTGAAACGCGTTTGGCCGGTGTAGTACTGACCTCTGGGGTAGTGTACGCACGTTTGCTAGCTGTAGTACGCTGTTCGGTAGTGGTAGCTAAGATATCTTCATCTTGTATAACGTCGGCTTCAAGTAGATCCGCTAGTTCGTCATTTCCCGTGATCTTCAACCCCGCCACGAAGGCTAGAAATGCATAGGGGCTAAGTAAGTGCAGTACACCATCGATGAGGGCTGTGTTTTGGGCTGAAGAAGTTTTCTCCGCCATCATTTCGTCGACACGCTGTTGGAGGAGTATGTTTCCATCCATAAGGATATAACATATTTCTTCTACACGCTGCATCTCATCAATAAGACGAACACGGTACTTTGCAAGCCTCTCTAAATATGATGATGACGCCATGACTATGGGCTCCAGGCTGGTGAGCAACTGCTACGGTGTAAAAGTCTTATTACAAGCGGCTAGGCAGGCAGGAGGACTGGTTGGCGGGTTGGCTGGCTGATCAAGTCAGGTCAGGTAAGTCAGATTGAATACACCCTTTCCCTAAAAATCAACTCCTTTTATACATTTTACTACTCGCGGCCATCTTGTACCCACCTCCCACATGGCGGCCATCTTGTACCCACCTCCCACATGGCGGCCATCTTGTACCCACCACACATCTC
Source organism: Hanleya hanleyi (assembly GCA_036873755.1). Classification (NCBI taxonomy): domain Eukaryota; kingdom Metazoa; phylum Mollusca; class Polyplacophora; order Lepidopleurida; family Hanleyidae; genus Hanleya; species Hanleya hanleyi. Next base: position 15,445 of record JAVTVY010054438.1, on the reverse strand, counting down.
CCACATGGCGGCCATCTTGTACCCACCTCCCACATGGCGGCCATCTTGTACCCACCTCCCACATGGCGGCCATCTTGTACCCAATGCGGCCATCTTGTACCCACCTCCCACATGGCGGCCATCTTGTACCCACCTCCCACATGGCGGCCAATCCCACATGGCGGCCATCTTGTACCCACCTCCCACATGGCGGCCATCTTGTACCCACCTCCCACATGGCGGCCATCTTGTACCCACCTCCCACACATCACGCATGCGCACACCGCCCCATTTTACACACTTATGACGTCACACCAGGTTCTGCGCATGCGCAGTGAGGCGCTATTCTATCAATTTACGCTATGTATACTACTCACAAGTTTGCAGAGCCAAGTGTAATCGCCCGCCGGCCCACAATCCATCATACTATATTTTAACTCGTAACGTTGTTATCACGATGTTATAGTGCACTATGTTAGATCTGTGATTTCATTTGTTTTGACAGTTTTTTCATTGTTTTTTTTTGCGTAACCTTAATCGGTTTTGCATTTGTTCGCGTGGTCAAATGATTTCCACTAGTCATTTATATATGAATTGCTAATGCTCAAGCGTATACTAACTTGGCCTCTCTTAACAGCAGTGTTGCTGCCAGGTTTGCTGTGCCTTATTGCCTTTGCATTCTATATAAGCTTAACTTTGCATTATGTAAGCTAATTGCTCGTGCCACATTTATATTGCCATCTTACTCGTACATAAATTGTGTTTGTAGTTTTAGCAGATAAATTCAATAAATTTATCAAGCCCAATCAGTGTGTTGTGTTTTATTAAGAGAGAAACAGATAGCAGATTGAATACATTAGGGGGTGTTAACTCATCGAGACGGATGAAAAGATAACACAATATTTAACATAAATACAGTCTCAAGTGTTGTGTTAGAAAATCCCCTAGCTAACTGTAAACATTGAATCTGAAAGTTTCCAGTTCGGCATGTATACCCACAGGGGCTCGTTACCGTTGTTAAATTGGTTAATTAGGTTGATTACGAAGGGGGGGGGGGGGGGGGGTCGAGGTAGGGAATAATTCCCTACCTTGATCCCCCTGTAAAACTCAATTAACCTATTAACAACGGTAACGAGCCCCTGTGTATATACTCACATAATTATTAAAGAGACTACCAAAGGTTCGCATAGTGCAGATTCAGTCAGACCTACGAATTCTGAAAATATAAATTGTGTTATTTGGTGAATATAGGCAAGGCTGTTGCCAAGGTATGGCAGGTCAAACTTCCACTTCTGTCGGAGAGTTTCTCCTCTAAAATTCCAACTGTATCGTTGAGTCATCATTAACTGATCGACATGTGCTTCGAAGCGGCGAGTTAGTTCTAGTTCAATATAATGGGTGACTGACAGCCTTTCTTTTTTCATTTGAATGTTCGATTGGGTTGTACTGATACGAACAAGTAGACATTTTAAAGGACGAATTCCAGTGACATCATATTGGACTAAGTCCCGCATAGGCCTATATATCGCGAGACTGTGAGACTCCGCAAGCCAAGCGACGTAATTCTTAGGTGTTTCGATGCTGATCTACTTCAATTCGGTGTCGTATAATTCCTGATTGGATAATCACCTCAAAGCAGTGATAATCTGAAAAAAAATGACCCCAGATACACCAGAAAGGAACAGTTCGTCAAGTAAGAATCTTCAAACAGGGAACACAGTGTGCAATACAGCTTGTCAGGTAGCTATTCCAGGTTCAACAAGGTTCGCTATATGTAGTCATCTATTGTGTGTCCCTTATGTAGCCAAGGGTTCCACAGGAATGACCAACAAAATAGAATAGAATAGAATAGAATAGAACCTTTAATTGTACTGTTTTACTCGTTCATGGGTTAATGAGTACAGGAGAAAACAAAACAACAGAATAAATCACAACATGTTCACCGGATTCAATAAGATACATTGTTCATCAAGTACTTCCTCTTAATTAGGTTGCGATGAATAAAGTTAACTATACCAGAGAGATGACCACCATGTCATCGGCAGAGAGAAGCCATACAAATTTTGCCCTATCTGGCATACTGATGAAGTTGGCACATGTCCGTGATATATTTGTAAATAATAGACACCTAGAGATGCTATAACCAGGGCATTTAATTAAAAAGTGGAATTCATCCTCCGTATCAGATTTGCACAATGGACAATGGGAACTCCGGTATACCTGCCCTTTCGATATTAAGGTCATGAGAGCTAGTTCGGAACCTTGCAAATGACCTACGACGGTCTCTATCTTTGATAACATCAATATAAATCTCCCGACAAAAATGAGATTTGAATTCCATATATGTTCTAAGTCTATGACTGCCAGGCAACCGATTACACGATGGTCCATTAACAATTCTTTTTTTCCAGTTCTGTTCAAAAGCGGACATATACACCTTTTGTACTTTGCCTGAGGAAGCTGATTTTTTTGCCACACCACTGATACTTTTATAGGGATCGAGAATTTTGGGGATACTATTTGATACATTTGAGTACCAGGATGCTGGATTATTCTTGCAGTAGTCCAGAGCCACTTTTAGAAGAGAGTTATCAAGAGCAGTATTTAGATGACCCAGATAGTTAACTGTTTGACTGGCTATAGATATTATCAGTGGGTACCTCCCCAGTTCACCATAGACTGCATCGGTGGTAGTGGTACAGTTAACCCCAAGAACATATTTACAAGCCTTTAAATGTAATTTTTCACAGTGTAGTCTAGTGAGCTTGGGTATATCAGCATTGGGATCCAAATCTATATTGGCAGCCCAGATCTCACAGCCGTACAATGCAATAGGCTTAATCATGTGATCAAACAAATGAAAAAATAATTTCACATGCAAGGTTTGACAGTTTGTGTTTTTGCATAGCTTGAAGAACCCTTTGATAGCCCTGTTGTATAAATCTTCTTCTGCAAGGGTGAAAGATCCAGTTACACTGAATTGTATTCCTAAATATTTATAGCGTTTGACATTATCTATGTGTTTTCCCCAATGGTGAACTGATCATTATATACCTTACCGCCTTTGTTAAAAACTACCACCTTGGTTTTGTAAACATTTACATCAATACACCAACAATCAGAATAATGGTCTAGAACGTCTAATGCTTGCTGTAAACCTTCCTTAGTTTTAGAGAGTAATACCATGTCATCTGCATATAAAAGGCAAGGTATTGCTCTGCCATTTAGGTATGGTGGGGTATCTACATTGCATTTCAGTAAAGATGGGAGGTCATTTATGAACAGTTTAAATAAATTGGGGCTCAGTGTATCCCCCTGTCTAACTCCTACATTAAACACAAATGACTCTGTTAATCCACTGGATGTTTTGACACATATGGTATTCTTATTGTACATATCCTTAATGATATCATAGAATCGATCTCCTATGCCTGCTTGTCGTAGTTTCAAAAGAATCCCTGGATGTACAACACTATCAAAAGCTTTAGACAGATCTACGAAACAAGCGAATAATTTACCTCCTTTAGGAGAGGTGTAATCTCAATACAAACATGTGGTCAGAGGTGCGATGTCCATTACAAAAACCAATTTAGGACTCGTCTATAATAGCATTCTCCACGAAGTAGCCATCTAGTCTATTGTTAAGCACTCTATTGAACAGCTTCCCCAGGCAACTACTGATACAAATACCCCTGTAATTATGTGAGTCTGCTGAAACGCCCGCCTTAAAAATTGGAGTTATAATACCATTAGACCAAATTTCTGGATAGGAACTAGATGACAGAACCATATTAAACAATTTACGTAGACAAGGTAACAGCGTGGCTAGACCATGTTTAATTAACTCATTAGGTATCCCATCAGGGCCACTAGATATGTTACTTTCTAGACAATCTACTGCATCCGCTATTTCGTTATCTGTAATTAGGTAATCAAGTTTATTAAAACAACACAATGCTGACAATTTCTGATGATGATGGCAGGCTTAATCACAATCAAGGTTGTCCCATCAAAAAGGCATCACCACTAAAAGGGCATCACCACAAGGGCATCACCACTAAAAGGCAAAAGTGGACCAGTACCTGTACAGATACACAAATGAGAAAACTGTCTGTGGAACTGAATAACGATGGATTATATAATATTTCAGTATTATGCTTATAACAATATATTACTCCACTAATACCAGACAAAAGACTCAACTCCCAACAACAATTTCAGGTACAGTTACAATGGTAACATGAACTCCAGGTTACATATTATTTGCTTATGACATACCGGTATATAATTTACACAGTAGTTAAAATAATATAATACACTGTGTACATAAATAACCACATACCGGTACCTGTCATGCTGAAAATCAGATGCTTCACCAGTCAGTTCAAGGGGAATAACTCTTACAGGTACAACGCAATCCAGCCTGAAATAGAACCCACAAATAAATGTTCACCACAACTATTAACTGTAAACTAGGGACGCTCTCCATGTTGAGATTTGACTCATAAACTTTAGTATACCGTATGACAACCATATCAATTTTGGTGTAAAATGGAATGAACATCACAACACATTTAGTCTGTCCATTTCAAATAAAACAGACAATTTGGAGATAATGAATAATTGATTTCGTATGTGATTTGATTACATAAACGTTCAGTTATTACAAATAAATGTAGCATTCTCATATCATATCTGGCGGTGATGAAACATTTGCCTGAGAGCGCGTATTTGCGTACACTTCGCCATCCATGAGATGGCTTGCGAATCGTGCGTTGCCATTATTGCGGAGCGATATCCGATACGTTACCGTATACCGTATCTCTTCCGGCAGAGAACAGACTCGAGAAATCTGATAAATTACAGGCTTTCCATACTCTGCTGAACATATATTGTCTGAGCTTACAAATGATACAGATATGAATAACTTTCGTATCATCCTAAAGGTGTTGTAGATCTGTATTTTTGAACAAGTAGGACAGCACCTGACTCGAAAATGGCCAGTTGCGTTGGTAGAGTTTAGCTGATTGGCTGACGACATCACGTGGTGTTGTTTCCGGGGAATTCCTTCATGTAGCTGCCGAAAGTATGCTAAAAATGGATACACACGATCCCAGGGTTAGTCTTACCGCGTACAGATGACCCAGATCATCATCCGAACGCATGACACGACCATACGTAGAAACTTCTGCTCGTAGCCATGCGGTAACGGGTGATATCTGAGTGTAATAGGGCGTTTCCCAAATGGTCACATCCGATTGGTCCCGTTAGCTCCGACATCGGCGCAATCACATTCATAAAACGAAGACACACCTCCAGAAAGCGGTCGATTGAAACGATCCCTTGGTGGGCCTTGGAGTGCCCCCATCACAAAATGAAAAGCATTTCATTTTCCTGTGAACTGTCGCCAATTTTATTTTTTACAAATATGTTAGGCCGCTTGTAATATGATTTTTCTCATGGAAAACAAAGAAGCATGCTCCATTAGAGTAAGAAATAAAATAGCGAATTCGCACAAATTCGGTTTGGTCTCCCACAGTCTTGCGCCTCGAACATGTCGAGCGCTTAAGTGAAATTGACATGTCTCATGTCAGAGATTTCCAGGTCAAAGTATTTGAATACGGACAATTTCATTGGCTCGTTTAAATGGAGCGGACATGCGACTTGATGCCTGGAGAAACTGACATCGGGCGAAATACACGAAGAATGAAGTCACTGAGCTAAGGGTAGTGTTAAGTGAAACGTGAAATGCCCTTAGCAAGCTAAGATGACCCAGACGGATACACTTTGATTTTGGCGGACTCAATTAACAATCAATGAGGAAGTCAGCTCTCATGCCACCTGGCGGAGGTCAGATACATCCCTACAGGAATGCAAATATCGAAGTAATAGTACAATTTCCAAAGCAAGAATATGGGAGATAACTCTAGGTAACAAAATCACTAAGGCCGCACTTACATGACGAATAGGTCCCCGAAAGTGATATGTGGCCTATATACCTTTTCATAATATGAACAGACATGAAGACCTCAAAGTGGACCGTATAATTTACTCACGATAATTTCTGTTGAATACTTTTTATATGGAGGTACATTCAGTCCATTCTGTATATTCCTACGAAGTAGGCTCTCATTTGCAAATTGTCCGGTAATGAGTGAGTGAGTGAGTGAGTCCATCCGAATCCTTTCGCCGGCAAAATAAGGAGAACCGTTGACATTAGAACCTTGATTTTTTGGCATGAACGTGCATTAGGGGGCTGTAACCAGCACGTTCTGAGCTGAACTACTTTTGATGAAAATTTTACCTACTTAGGTGACCTATAACATTACGCTTGGACACCCCAAGTCATCTTCCTCACCCTACTTCGTAGGTCCTGTGACGTTAGTCACACTACTCATGTTATTATTACACACTTTACGGGCATATTTTCGTGTGATTCCTATAGTTAAAAGAAAGAGTGACAATTTTCCATGTAAACTTTTAGGTTATTATTCACCAATAAATTGGATATTGTTGTGACTAACACGTCCATGACATCTGTAAGGTGACAAATGGGTCAGCATACTAACTGTTGCTGAGAACACACAGAGGATGCGTTCTGTCGCACATGACTTGAAATATTGGATATTGTTGAGGCTAACACGTCCGTGACATCTGTAAGGTAACAAATGGATCAGCATGCTAACTGTTGCTGAGGGCACGCAGAGGATGCGTTCTGTCGCACATGACACTTGAAATATTGGATATTGTTGAGGCTAACACGTCCGTGACATCTGTAAGGTAACAAATGGGTCAGCATACTAACTGTTGCTGAGGGCACGCAGAGGATGCGGTCTGTCGCACATGACACTTGAAATATTGGATATTGTTGAGGCTAACACGTCCGTGACATCTGTAAGGTAACAAATGGACCAGCATGCTAACTGTTGCTGAGGGCACGCAGAGGATGCGTTCTGTCGCACATGGCACTTGAAATATTGGATATTGTTGTGACTAACACGTCCGTGACATCTGTAAGGTAAAAAATGGATCAGCATGCTAACTGTTGCTGAGGGCACGCAGAGGATGCGTTCTGTCGCACATGACACTTGAAATATTGGATATTTTTGAGGCTAACACGTCCGTGACATCTGTAAGGTAACAAATGGATCAGCATGCTAACTGTTGCTGAGAACACACAGAGGATGCGTTCTGTCGCACATGACACTTGAAATATTGGATATTGTTGTGACTAACACGTCCGTGACATCTGTAAGGTAACAAATGGGTCAGCATACTAACTGTTGCTGAGAACACACAGAGGATGCGTTCTGTCGCACATGACAGTTGAAATATTGGATATTGTTGAAACTAACACGTCCATGACATATGCTCAGTGGCGGGCTTATACGCCATACCAAATATTATTTGTTCATGACATATGTAAGGTGACAAATGGTTCACCATTTCAACTGTTGCTGAGGTCAGGTTCGCACGCTAGAGAATGCGTTTTGCCGCACCATCCTCCATAATGCAGGTCTGTAACCCCAAGCGACATCTCATGGCATATTATCTGCAAACCAAATTTGACGATAATGTGAAGGCGTCCTCAACCTATTGTCCGGAAACCCAATTTAAACTGGTGGCGTCACCTGTAGGTGCAAGTGTGCTAAACACAATCCCAAGCGACATCTTATGGCATATGAATACCAAATTTGAGAAAAATCCGATGAGCAGCTATCAAATTATTGCCCGGAAACAAGTTTCGGATTTTTCCAACAGGTGTCGCCACCTGTAGGCAGAAGCAGGCGAAACTCAATCCCAAGGCATGGGATGGTTTCTGCATACCAAATTTTAGAAGAATCCGAGGCGGGTCCTCAAGTTATTGCCCGGATTTTTTTTTTTAGATTTTGACACCAGGTGGCGACACCTGTAGGCGCAAGTGGGCGAAATGCCGTCTCAAGTGACATCTTTTGCCATGGTATATTCATACCAAATTTAAGAAGAATACGATGAACTCTACTCAAGTTATTACCCGGAAACTAATTTCAGATTTTGCCACCAGGTGGCGCCACCAGTAAGTGCAATTGAGCGAAAGGCAATCGCAAGCATCATCTTGTCGGTAGGAGCGTGGGCGCCTTTAGTCGGGGTTGTGGGTTCGAGTCCCACTGATGACCAATTCACGAGTTCCTGTTGCTTCAATGCATTTTGCTGAGAAGCAACAAAAACTTGATAATGTGATGTCTAGCACTGTAATATCACTTGTCTTTATTGCATCATGTAAGTGTCCTGTCTGTGTCGTTTGTGCTGTCCTCAGTGTTTTATAGGGTGGATGGAGGGTGTCTGGTTCCATGCTGCTTCAAAGATTTCTCCTTTGAAGTAGCAGGAACGCAACTTGGCTGGGTAGTGCTTAGTTGGTTCATCGCGATACAGCTGAAATATTGTTGAAAGCGACGTTAAATTTTATTCACTCACTCACTCACTCACTCCTTTGTTCTTTCTCTCTCAAAAATCGTTTCACCTGGTACCCAAGAAAGTGGGTAATATGACATTTTGCATAGACTACCTTGAGATGAATTCCATTGTTTGGAAACACAGCTATACTTTACCGTTACTTTCTGACATTATTATTCAGTTACTGGTAGTACTAATTTCTGATCCGTTGAACTTAAAATTTGTTATTGGCAGGAAGTCACGACAGAGAAACCCATAACAGAAAACAGCCTTTATTTGCTCTGAAGGGCTATGGGAGTTGTCAGATATGCCATTTGGCTTTTGCAATTCTGTTTCACAGAGCTCTGACTGCAGTTTCCATGGATTACTAACTTGTGTTTATTCTCTGGTCAACGAGCGCAAAAGAACACGTTCGACATTTGGATGCTGCGTATAAACGCATTCAAACGGTTATATAACCCCAGCTTAATCGCAAAAAGTATGTTTGCGGTTGATTCATCAGTCAACCGTTTAGGGTACCATATCTAATCCGATAGTATGTCGCCACAGAGTCAAACGATGGAAGTTATATACGTAGTTTTGCAAAATACGAACGTAAAGTGCAAGATCTATGGCGTTACGTTACGTTTTTATATACGTAGCTTTAGCAAAATACGAACGTAGCGTGCACGATCTATGGCGTTACGTTTCGTAACTTGTGTCTAATTCCGCTTAACCCGGGGCTAGGGGCCGTATGAACACATGTACTTCAAGATCCTCATGGTGTTCATATGAACAGTTACAATCAAAGCGTGACTGAGATACATCATTCTCTAGATAACGATTTTACAACGAATAGTGTGGATTAAGAATACTGGTCAGCGATACGGATTTGATATTTTTGGAACATCATGATGTCTTGCCCGCATCATTGAAAACTGTTGACCGCTTCTCTCTTGCAGGAAACTAGCCTATGTTTATGTATACTATGATTGTCTTTTTGAATTTGATGCTAATACTGTTATATGGATATAGAATAGGTCTTTGGATTATGGACGCGGATATTGTTTAATGGACGACGACTGAATTATGAATGACGGATTAGACGCTTGTATTGAGTCGTCACACTCAAATTAGGTTTGTATGAACTATGTAACATGCGTGTATATGTAACAACATAGGCAAATGTCTCGGTGGGTTATTTAGAACAGTGTGGAATATGGAATAGGTCCTTGGACGCGGATATTCTTTAATGGAAGACGGCAGAATGGTGAATGACGGACCAGACGCTTGTAATCTATAATAGATTCTATTACAAGTGTTCTTCATCCAAATGACATTTTAGACAGTGTTTTCTATACGCCGTTGGACTTGTGACGCTAACCTGATAATGACGCTATTCATGGCCCATCAACTCTGTTAAGCTCGATTACCATGTGCGGTGCTTTCTCAATAGTTCAGCTTCTTGTTCTTACACATCGCTGACTTTTTTTCAATAACCGCATTTAAAAAGTCGTATATTACGCAGTCATCAATGAAATTGTTGACTAAACAACGAGGAAACGTGACTGGTGGATACACAATTACTAGGAATGTCTGAGTCTAAACTGATTGGCGGACTCTAAACCAGAACGAGGTTATGGATATGTCGAAGATTGGTCAGTCCAGAATATCCAGTTTCACCAGTCTCGACATTCACGTGGACGATGACGTCAGCCTGGCTGTCAGCCAGTCGCAATACGTGATGTAACATCCCGGAATCCTGCTTTATTCCATTGACTATCGTACCGCCGTAATACTTGGCGAATATACCTGAAAAAAGAAGAGGAAACAGAATTCGAATGTAGAAAACTACTTGATAGACGATGAATTAGCAACATGATATTGAAAACACAGTAAAAGAGAAGTAAGGAATATTCTATATTCATGTGAAGCAAGCGAAGCAGATGTTCATTTGTGGCATGTACACCTTCGCTATCCACATTCAAAATTAGTCAGTAACATAGATTATTATATAAAACGTATGAATTAATTCTATGCTTTTTCACAACACCGGGCACAAGCGACATATAATTTGTACTTTGCGGTCTATTACAGGCAGCAGTGGACCATTTCTGCAGTATTGGAAATTCCTTCAAAACCAAGCCATTTCTGATTTATCCGTTATACGTTTGGCTGTTATTGTCATCCAAGGAGTGCCGTTGGTTAGCTGGAAGAAGGGACATGACGCATTTCGGAAGATTGATTATGGATGTGGCAAATATGACGTCGAATATGTGGCTATCCATGAAGTCGGAAAATTATTGATCGGATGGCAAAGAAGCCGCCCACTATAATCTGTATGACTAGCAGAAGATATGTAGGGATAACCTTGCAAGCTATCTTGAAAAATCATTTCTTTTACTCCCAGTAAGTCTTTTATCTTACCAGCTGGAGTAACTTCGAAAAGTTTTGTAACATTTCCCAGCATGGGGTCGACTTGAACCAGGGTCCAGGCAGGATAAGTCGCGTTGAACAAACCAGGGGACAGCGCCAGCAATTCACCTATATGTATAGTATGAGAGCGAAGAATTTAGTTTCGAAAAATAATAATATCTTATGAGGGTTGTCGACATAGTCTACATGTATTTCGGGATTGATGGATCGAAATCGTTGGTCTACGATTGGTGAACTGAAAACATTTGTACTTGACCAAGCCTGACTAATGGATGTCGTAGCTAATTATCTTGTATGGAATATATCTACTCTCTTTGCACGTGTCAAGAGTGAAGAAGTAGCACTACTACTAAATTGTTATGTAATGCACTTTGGGGGAAATTCGGACTATCCAAGTTGCTCTGAGTTGCTTTCAACTCCCCTGTATATCATATTCGCGTGATAGTGCCGATATCAAGGTTGACCCCCTAGTTGGAACATCATTATTCCCGTGACAAATGATACTAACTCGAGAAACTTCGATGGCGAAGAGCAGTGCTGCTCTTTGACAGATTCCTGCAAACTGCACATACATATGCCTGAAAATTTGAAGACAAATTGGGGCTAACAAGACCACCTTAGAATTTACAGCCCCAACAAAATGGAGATTTTATTAGAATAATAAATAAACAGAGAAAGGGGGGGGGAGGAGAAAAATAACCATACAAGTAGTATAGGAAAACCCGATTCTACCTCTTTTTCGGGGGATAACTCTGTTTGAACAATTTTTCCGAAGATAGCCGCCAGAGGGCGCCACCAGTCTTGTGACCAAAAAATACCTCCGAATACAGGAGAGTTCCAATTTTTGCAGGTAAAAAATAGTTCTTTGACCTTTGTATTCATCCGCGGTGATGCGGTCTGCCTCCGCGGACAAAAAGTAGTCCCAAATTCTCCGGCATTCTCCGGCAATCTTCAGGGGCGAGAGGGGTCCCTATTGTGCCGATTGGGTCGTATGAGGTATCAATGTGAAGCATTCGTGAAGGGGCATCTGATGGGCTGGGTGTGGTGTTAAAATATCGGCATTCTGCGCATACGCGGTGGCCAAAGTGTATGAAAATAGACGTTTTGGAGCTAGGGGAGCCACTAATGGTCCAATGGGGTCATATGAGGTATCAATGTGAAGCATTCGTGAAGGGGTATCTGACTGGACTAGCGGCTCGGGCGTTGTCACCATTCTGCGAATGCGCAGACAGGGAATTGTGGGAAAAGGGTATGGAAATAGACGTTTTGGGATCTAGGGGAGTCCCTAATGGGCCGATGGAGTCGTATGAGGTATCCATGTGAAGCCTATGTGAGGGGGCATATGACTGGACTAGTGGCTCGAGCGTTGTCACCATTCTACGCATGCGCAGACAGGGAATTGTGGGAAAAGGGTATGGAAATAGACGTTTTGGGACCGAAAGGGATCCCTGGTGGGCCGATTGGGTCGAGTGAGGTATCAAAGTGAAGTATATTTCAAGCACGTAAAATTTTTCCTAAAAAGAGTTCGGAACACGGACTTTATCGAAAAATCCGGGAAAATGCCTATATGCGGTATGGGGGGTGTATAGGTCGCCGGGCTTAACGGGGCTTGCCTATCAATAGAGTTATCTCCCCCTAGTTCCAGGGCGGGTGTATGTAAAATTTTTCCTGAAAAAATACGGAACACGGACTTTATCCTAAATTACGGGAAAATGCCTATATGGGGTATGGGGGGTATAGGACCATCCTGGGAAACCTACTTCTCGACATTTGCGGTATAGGTTGTGGGGTCTCGTTTTCTTAGTCTCGTCAAGACAAACATGATAGGAAGTGTCGCGGAGCGAATCGTTGAAATTTTTGGAAAAAGTTCAGGGAGACCCATATAGTCCCATACTAGGGGTATAGGACCAATGTTTGTCCCACTGGGAAACCTACTTCTAGACATTTGCGGTATGGTTGTTTGGATTTGTTTTCTTAGTCTCGTCAAGATAAACATGATAGGAAGTGTCCCGGCACGAAACGGTGAAATTTTTGAAAAAAGTTCGAGGTCTGTCTATAGCCCCATATAGACCCATATACTGGGGTATAAGCCCAATGTATGTATAAATCCATACTGGGTGGACATGTTGGAGTCTAGGTGAGTCCCTGGTGGTCCAATGGTGTCGTATGAGCTCTTATTTTGAAGCTCTCATGCAAGAGACTACACTAATGGTTGGTACGTTGTCAATATTCTGCGCATGCGCAGCCTGGCCGTAGTATAGAAAGCAGGCATTTTTGGGGGTGTGTGTGGGTGTGTTTGGGTTAGAGATGGGCTATTCACGGTTCAAATGGTTCGTGTGAGATATCAATGTGAAGCATATGTAATGGAGCATCTGATGGCGTGGATGTGGGGTAGAAATATGGTCATTCTGCGCATGCGCAGTCTGGCCGTAGTATAGAAAGCAGGCATTTTGGGGGGTATGTGGGTGTGTGTTTGGGGTAGAGATGGGCTATTCACGGTTCGAATGGGTCGTGGAAGGTGTCAAAGTGAAGCTTGTGTGGGTTAGAGTCAGAATGGTGTGGTTTTAAGGGCAAGTCGCGTCAATCTGCGCATGCGCAGTTGGTTGTAGTAAGTAAAGTGGACATTTTGGGGCAGTGAAGGAAGGTATTTGGTGTAGAGAGGGACCATCCTTGGTCCGAATGCGTCGTGTGAGGTGTCATTTTGTAGCTCTTGGGGTGTAGACCCCGATTTGAAGGATGTTCACGTCATCTGTGACGTCATTGGTGACGTCATCAGTACGAGTAGTAGCCAAAGTGGACATTTTGGGGCAGTGAAAGGAAGGTATTTGGTGTAGAGAGGGGCAATCCTTGGTCCGAATGCGTCGTATGAGGTGTCATATTGTAGCAACGCCAGCCAACGCCAAGCTTAACGCTTCAACGCCCTGGTGAAATAGCTCAGAAGTTCTGATTTTCTAGATATTCCATGGAATTGTCACTAATTCTTCGAAATGCAGTGACGCCCGTCAACGCTCGTAGTTACGCCTTAACGCTCTTACATAACGCCTTGACGCCATGATATAGACCGGAGAGAGAACAACAACAACAACAAGGATGACACATGAGAGAACAACAACAACAAGAAGTTTTTTCATATAGTTTATTTTCCCCAATGTTACATCATACCCACGCTGGGGGAGCCGCGTTGGGTATGTTTACAACTCAAGAAAACTCTTGTCCAATCAGAGGCCGCCATTTGCATCTGTTATATTCCTTCTTGTCCGTTAGATGTATTTTCGGTTGCTCTTGTCTGTCGCCATTTCAGAAAGTTCCATCTTCGGCCATGTTCGCTCTGAACCGTTTATTCTAATCATTGTCAGGCAGGCCTGGATATTCTTCGGGTAGCATGTCCTGAAACAGTTGTTTGCGCATTCTGATCGCATTTTCCAGGGCCTCGGTGGGTGGTAGTCCCATAGCCTCTTCCAAGTGACGCTTGGTCTCCATGATGGACCTGTGCGTGCGGTCGCCTTTCATTTCAAGCGGTAGTAAGGTATACTGTTCATAGATCGCCATGGCTGTTTTCCTGATGCGGGGGCGCATTTGGGTGTACGTCTGTTGTAAATTATCCTCTCCGACGTCCTCGATCGCTGCAGCGTAAGTATTGATAGCTGCTGTCACAATACGATCCCAGAAGGTAGGTTCTGCCTCACTTTCCACGGACGTATGCTGACTATCTGAGGTCAAGTTCCCCGCATCACTAGATAGACTCTCGGCAATCTCTGTTTCGGTATCAGTCGGTACACTCTCAGCAGTCTCTGTATCAGCATCCGCCTCAACGGACTCCTCAGAGTCTTCAATCCCATGTATAGTTTTCTGGTGTCGCATCATATCGTAACGTCTGGTGAACGTGCGTTCGCACTTAGAGCAAGTATAAGTCATGTTGACGGTTGAACGTCGACTGTGCGTGTTTTTGGAAATACGCTCGCTTTTATAGACTGTAACGCCCGTCAACGCTTAGCTTAACGCTTCAACGCCCTGGTGAATTAGCTCAGAAGCTCTGATTTCCATGGAATTGACACCAATTCATCGAAATGCAGCGACGCCCGTCAACGCCCATCGTTACGCCTTAACGCCCGTCTCAACGCCTTAACACACTTTCTTAACGCTTTAACGTCGTTTAATGCTGCGCTCGAACAAATGTTTCTTCGGACGTGCCGCCATCTTGAACCAGAAGGCAGACGCCGCCATCTTGGATATGTCCCATAATGCACCGGGTCAAAATACTCACTTCTGATTGGCTGAGGGCAGCGCCCCACGCATCCGGTAGTGAGCGCCCCACAAATCAGGCACTTTCCACTTTTCCTACGACAGCTTCACACTGATACCCCACACGGTCCATTCGACCCGGGATGGTCAACCACTCAACAAACCTCCACGAATCCCTCAAAGGCCTGCTTTCTATACGACGACCAAACTGCGCATGCGCAAAATGATGAAAACGGACGATAAATTAGTCCAGTCGGATCCCACTCACTCACTCACTCATTCACTCATTCACCGTCGTTAGTACGTCCATGCGTTAAGACGGGCGTTGGGGACGCCTCACGGGCGTTGTGCACGCCTCACTCACTCACTCACTCAC
>JAVTVY010054437.1:0-28303 GCA_036873755.1 Hanleya hanleyi | reverse complement strand
TCTTGAAGATGTCTTTGAACGCCGCTATGAGATTTGCCCCCGTTTTCGTCCGGATGGGTACCACCCACGCATACTTCGATAGGATATCGATGCACGTCAAGATATACCGATTCCCATCGTTGTGTTTGGCAAAGGCGCTCATATCGACCAAATCCGCTTGCCACTGGGCATCTAGTCCTCCCACGATGACCCGGTTCCGTAGGAAATGGCGACGGACAGATCGATATAAGTTATAGGTGTCTTGTTTTCTTAACCAGTCTCGGACTTGGGCACGTTGTATCCCCTGGGGTTTGGCCGCTCGAAAGAGAGCCGACAATGCACTATAGGGCGCCGGACTGTCGGGACTGTAGTATAAGTTATCCAACACCTTCTCCCAGCGCTTCATGGTGACAAATGATGATGGATCCTGGCTCTATCGTTTATTTATAACGGGTATATCTTGGGCCGGAGTTTCTTTCTGATTTTCTTCGTTGGCTTCCACAGTGTCCATGGCAAACGACCAGTCCAACTCGTCTGATGACCGCTTGATAAGCACTTGATCCACATCTATCACGGCATCTTCCAATGCAGACCATAGATCAGGGTGAAGGGTAAAATGCACTGTACCCCCATCTAGCCGAGCCAATTGACCAAAGAAAGGGCCGCGTCGGATGTACACATCGTGACACAAGTGGATGAGGTCGCCGTCCAGTTCACCAGACAACACCCGTTTGAATTTGGTCCAGCCCTGCCGGGACAGACGAATGTGGGCCGGGCACGGTTGTGTAGGGTCCGCATCACAGATGTCTCCCACCTCCTCCATGATATCGACCTTATCCACATACACATGCAGGAAGACCTCGGGGGTCAAGCTGAGATACGCCCGTATTATATGCTCCGTCATGGTCAGTACGTGAATGATACCAGATTTGACTGTCTCTCGTATTTATAGGGAGAACCCCGTGAGATCAAAGGATCGGGTGGTCATGTCACTGGGCTGACTGAGTCTAGTCGGATAATCAATGGCATCATCGTCTGCCTCCGCTTCATTGCTAGGTTTGGTAATTTGTTCATTAGGTTCTGCCGCCGCTTCACTCAGGGCACGAGCCCACTCCAACTGAACAGCTGACCGCTCGTCCGGTGTAAACAGCTGGTCCACAATAGGCACCACTTTCTCGAAGGCTGTCCACAGATCGGGGTCTAGGATGAAGCCTCGCGTAGGGTCTTGGTAACGGCCCAGGCGTGGGAAGAAAGGTCCACGGTATACGTAGATGGCATTGTCTATGTGGATGAGGTGTCCGTCGAGCTCGCCGCTCAACACCCGTTTAAATTTGGTCCAGCCGTCACGGTGTAGCGTAACCGCATTCGATACGGTCTCAGCGCGCGACCAGCAAACATCTCCACGGTCTTCCACGAGGGTGATCTTCATAGACGTGTAACCCCACCCGGGGTGTAAGGGGAAGGATGGCTCGTAGAACTGGTGACATGGTTGACCCAATGACGATCGGTGAATGACGCACACTGTGTCTGACCCTCGTATTTATAGTCAGGTCCCACTGTCAATGCCACAGCGCCAGGGTCAATAGGGCACAGACCATGACTAGGCCAACCAGCCGTCGCTGATTCCGGCGTGAGCGCTCGTGGTCCATAGCCCGAGCATCAAGGATGGCTGTCATAGTCCAGTAGTGGTGAGTGATGGCACACCTCTCCATCGAGTGCACTCTGTCGAGGACCGCTTCTGTGAACTCGTTCAGGATCTGGCGTCGCCCCTCGTTGTCGTCGCCATCTGAAAACATGGACCGAACCACTGCTCGGTAACCCGTGAGTGAATTAACCATGGTCGCATGCTGTAAAATGCGAGTCGCATAGGGACGGGTGTCCGTCATGGCTCTGAAACCGTAGGAATGGAGGTGTGGGATCCAGAGAGACGTGTTTTATGGACCATGTCACACATGCGCGCCTAGATGTAGCTCTACGGGTGTAGTCCGTGATACGTACTATTCTGATTGGTTAGTCCAAAAAAGAGAGCAACAACAACAACAAAGATTACAGCGCGGGAGGCGCTCCTGGATCCCCTGGAAAATCTTCTCCACGTCTCCTGGTATAGCTCCGGTGAGGCAGGCTCAGGCTGGTGAGGCTCAGGCAAGTAGCTCCTCTCGTCAGATAGGCTCAGGCTGGTCAGGCAGGCTGATCAGGTAGCTCTGATCGGCAGGGCAATGAATGCAGCAATGTCCTAAACCTTCCCACTTTTATATACCTACATAGAAGTACCCGGATGTAGGCGTGGGCGTAGGCGAAAGCATCCTAGTACCCGGATGTAGGCGCAGACGTGAGCGAAATTCTAGTACCCGTCCATTGGTTCTTTTATCGATCGCTCATTGGCTCTTTTTCTCGACCACTGATTGGTCCAAATGGAACTGCCCATCCTTCCCAGGTTAATTTAGAATCCCCTTTTTGGGCTCAAGCTCTGTATATCGATGCCGCAACATTGTTGCCGAACCTTGCCGAAAGGGAGACCTTGGACCTTTTGACCTGGATGTGACCTTTGACCTTTTGACCCGACATTCATCCGCGCACTGCCGGTGATGACGCGCGCGCGCTGCGGCCGGAGCAATCCGCGCGCTGCGGCCGGAGCAACCCGCGCGCTGCGGCCGGGGCGGGCCGGGCCGGGCCGGGCCGGGGAAAACCCCACAGACAGGTCAGTACATGCATTCCTATCATGTTCCCAGGTCACACCCATTCACACAGACCCTCATGCATACCCGGATGCAGGCGCAGACGTCAGCGAAATTCTACCGGGAAAACCCCCACAGACAGGTCGGTACATGTCCTATCATGTTCCCAGGTCACGCCCCATTCACCCAGACCGGAAGTGACGTCATACCCCTAATTTTACATGCACCCACCCATGACTGGATGCCCCTTCACGAATGCTTCACTTTGATACCTCACTCGACTCCATCGGACCATTAGTGGCCCACCTAGACCGCAAAACGTCTTTCCATACCCTTTTCCCACAATTCCCTGTCTGCGCATGCGCAGAATGTGGACAACGGCCGAGACACTACTCCATGCGGATGCTCCCTCACCTATGCTTCACATGGATACCTCACTCGACTCCATCGGCCCATTAGTGGCTCGCCTAGGCCCCAGAACGTCTATTTCCATACACTTTCTCTACTGCGCATTCGCAGAATGACGTCAGTTCCACGTCACACCCAGCCCGTTGGATACTCCCTCACGTATGCTTTACATTGATACCTCACTCGATCCAATCGGCCCAATAGTGGCCCACCTAAACCCCAACACGTCTATTTCTATACTACGGCCAGACTGCGCATGCGCAGACTATTGACAACGAACAACACACTAGCCCAGGCGGATGCTCCCTCACGACAGCTTCAAAATAAGACCTCATACGACACCATAGGATCATTAGGGGCTCACCTAAACCCTAAAACGTCTATTTCCACACCCTTTTCTCAGAATTCCCTGTCTGCGCATGCGCAGAATGTTGACAATGGCCGAGACACTAGTCCAAACGGATGCCCCCTCACATATGCTTCACATTGATACCTCACTCAACTCCATCGGCTCATTAGTGGCTCACCCAGATCCCAAAACGTCTATTTTCATACCCTTTGTCTATTGCGCATGCGCAGAATGACGATATTCCGACCCCACATCCACCCAGTCGGATGCCCCCTCACATAGGCTTCACATTGATACCTCACTCGACCCCATCGGTCCATTAGTGGCCCACCTAGACCCCAAAACGGCTATTTTCATACCCTTTGTCTACCGCGCATGTGCAGAATGACGATATTTCAACCCCACACCCAGCCCGTCGGATGCGCCTTCACGAATGCTTCACATTGATACCTCATACCACTCCATCGACCCACTAGTGGCCCACCTAGACCCCAAAACGTCTATTTCCATACACTTTGTCTATAGATTTAATATGCATTCCTAGTACCCGTCCTATGCATGGCAGAACTGCACAACCCAGAACAAGTCTGGACATGCCTTGATCTCGGGGAGCGAGGTGTTCGGCACGTGAGCTCACTCACGCAGACGCCAGGCCAGGTGTTCACGGTCGCCGCAACATTGTAGCGAACGTGCAACATTGTTGCAATTCGGGGAGCCAGGTGTTCGGCACGTGAACTCACTCACGCAGACGCCAGACCAGGTGTTCACCGCAACATTGTAGCGAACGTGCAACAATGTTGCAATTCGGGGAGCCAGGTGTTCGGCACGTGACAACCCCAAGCAGACGACAGCGAAATTCTGGCGGGAAAACCCCCACAGACAGGTCAGTACATGTCCTATCATGTTCAAAAATGACCATCCCCATACCCCATACAGGCCTGTATATTGTATAAATCCGAAGATGTCACGGAGATCACCGAAGATGTCACGGAGGTGACCGAAGATACACGGAGGTGCCCGAAGACACACGGAGGTGAACGACATTGTGGAAAAACCCCACAGACAGGTCAGTACATGTCCTATCATGTTCTGAAGATGGCGGACCTCACCGAAAAGACACGGAGATCACCGAAAAGACACACGGAGGTGAACGACATTGTGGAAAAACCCCACAGATAGATCAGTACATACCCTATCATGTTCACAGGTCACGCTCCATTCACTCAGACCGGAAGTGACGTCATACGGGACTGGTGGCGCCCCCTGGCGGAAGCAGGGGAACCAAGAGTTATCTCCCTGGAAAAGGGGCCTTGAAATCCTCTTTCCCTACTACTATTATTAACTATTCCTACGAAGTGGGCTACAGATCGCAAATTGTCCGGTAATGAGTGAGTGAGTCAGTCCATCCGAATCCTTTCGTCGGCAAAATAAGGAGAACCGTTGACATTAGAACCTTGATTTTTGGCATGAACGTGCATTGGGGCATTGTTACCAGCAAGTTCTGAGCTGACCGAATTCTGATGAAAATTTGATTTATAATTATTTTTTTTATATTATTTATTGATGGCTCCCATCGGGAACCCTTGGCTGTATGTTTCACTGTGACTTTTGAAGGTTCCCTGATACGGCATATCATGACACACCGGTTCTGGTAAAATCAGCGAAGTTAAGCGACTTTGAGCCCGGTCAAGACTTTGTGTAAACGGGGCCCATTTAACCAATGGATAAATGAGTGAATTCAGTCTAATAGACGAAGGTCCCAAGCTGAAAGCGCAAGCTGATGCAATAAGCATAGTAATGAAAACGTACATTTACCTTCTGCCATAGGTCTGTTAAATTTACCACTGTGCTATCCGACATCCAAAGTAGGGTGGGCATTAGGACTCCGACGCGCACCGAACTCCTGGTCATAGCCAATCTAAGTGTAAACGTTTTAGTGGGCTATATTATCATGTATGAAATAGGAACTGCTAATTTTCCATCATTTGTTAGTGCATTTATCTACACTGCTATCACCAACTTGCCAGCCTCAATACACACAATTCAGTATATTGTTATAGATGTAAACTGTAGCCTTTAACTTGTATCCTGTTTCACATCCAAACATTTCATCACACACCACATCAGGCTTCAAATTCAGGTCAAATTTCCCACTGGTTGTGAAATATCCTACATCAACCAATTAAGTCAGCCTGGTCAGTCAGCAGGAGAAAGAAAGATGTGGTATCATCCTTCAGATTAGTCTGTGTGAGCAACAATGATAAAAGTTTACTGAGGGTGAAACAAAGCCATGACGGCATGTTTAAAGGGTCTTAATTTATTTTCTTTGGGTAGAATTTAACTAGATAAAGTAACTTTGATCATAATGTGAAAATATGAGAACATACTTTGAGGTTTTTTTTGTACCTCTTGAATATTGACTATATATCACACTGGGATATAATTTAAACAAAAAATTACATGTGTAAACAAAATATGTCTAAATTTTTCTTGTCATTTCAAATCTTGATCCACTTTGATTCCTTGATTAGGGGATACAGAATCACTGCCACGGAGTGTGTTGGTGTGTCACAGCAATGCAATTCCGATTCACACAACGAAGCTGAGGTGGTTTAATGTTTATCAATGAAGAAAATCACCGATCAACCGTCATAGAATATAATGTGAAACAAGAATACCGGAATAGTACATTCATCAGATTGCCGATACCCAAAATGTGTTTCTCATATATCTAGATAACAACGTGATGTAGAGACGCTATTTATTCGTCTTTGTACCGGTTATGCTCAGGAGAATGACATAGAATCATTATTATCTTGTGCTGAGAAGGTGTTGGTCTTGAGTTGAATTACCGTAAACTACATAAATGCTACCTTTCTACTATAGTACTATATATAAAAATGTGTTGTATTGTTGGGAAAATAATGCGATTCAAAAAGTTGTTTTGATCCTGGACAAGGGCGCTGAAAACCATTGAAGAGATGTAAATGTATTTTCACACGTAAAGCTTGAAATCTACTGAACTTTTTATTATTCAATCTGTTTCCTTTAGCTAAAAAATTGTAAAATTAAATCGGCGATCGGTATTTATTTTTGGAATGAAGGCGCATTAGGAGACTGTTACCAACAAGTTCTGAGCTGGCCTACTTTTGATGAAAATTTCTGGTTATTTTTGATGAAAATCACTGGCGATTCTGACTTGAGCGGTGCCCATCTTAATATAGGCAGGATTTCAACTGGGGGTGGGGATTTCCAAGAGTTCAATTCGCGTTCGAGTCCTAATGCCTACTCTACTTCGTAGATCCTGTGACGTTAGTCACACTGCTCATGTTGATACCTGGTGTATCAAATTATCTTACTATTCCAAGAAAAGACCGCGAGGCTTTCAATAATGTTGAAAATTTTGGCAAAGGTGGTGTGGCGTTTACCCGAGAAAAATTCCTCTTGCTGTTACGTTCATGAGGGTGAATAATATTGTTTTCGATTCTGCACGAAAAACCATGTTCCATAGAGGAAACATACTCGACTTATAAACTGTGAAGCTCAGTCGAGGTGACCTATAACGGCGTCGAACCAAGCTATTGTATATTTTTGGTGTTCCCGTATGCAATTGGATTATTTTCCAATCACCACATGTGCCGTTTGATTCCATAATGAAAAGACCCCCCTCCAAAACAAAAGCCTTATTTCAAACGTTAGCTGACGCTGCTTTACGTCACTTAAAATGAGACTTTCCACAGTATCAAACGTGGATAATTTCTCGTTCGGGACACAGCTTTATTTGCCAATTTGAATAAATTAACTGATTCGCTGACAACTCTGATGTGACGTAAGAAGCCGACCCTCATTCGATCAGAGTTACATACGTAATTAATGGTTATAAACAGTAATATGTATTGCGTTAAAAAGGCCTGGATTATATAAGTATTAAGTTTCAGCTCGTTATGTTTTGAAAATATTCATATTTTTCCCAGCAAACAACAAAAACAACACAGGACAGGTTACTGAACCCACCCCACCCCAACCCAATCACAAAATGTAGAGCACGGTGAGTTATTTGGAATATCCCCTATTTGCCCCCGCCGGGATAGGTGGTATCATATGACACTATCTACAACCCCCCCTTGTAAATTGACCACAGAAGCCGTTTGTGTATCTCCCTAGCTAAGATTCATAGCGTCTCCCTTCCGGTGAGGGAAGGGAGACGCTTTGAATCTTAGCTAGTATCTCCCTCGTGTCACACGAAAACTAGGGCGTGAACTTGAACTGACCCGGAAGTGGGAAAGGTTCGAAAATGGGTCACAGACTGTACGACAATTATGTAAGATATAAAATCGCAGTTTAGCATTAATATACGCCAAAACTCAGGAATAAAGCGTTAAAAATTCTTAATTTTCCGGCGGGGGCACGCCCCGGGACCCCCTAGAAACGCGCCCTAGGTGCGCATTCCTGGGATGGTGAAAAATGGGAAATCAAGGACGGAAATCTCCGGCAACCTAGGACCCCGAAGCTTCCGGGGCCTAGGCGGCCCCTTGACCCTCCCCTGTTGGTCTGGCAGGATTCGCTTATTTTAGCATTCATATTGGTTTCTAATCGTTCCATGGCGTAAAAATCATCATTTTGTATGTATTAAATACAACTAGAAAGTCAAATGGACACCGGTGTGGTGTGATCTTTCACAACATCGATGTGTTCTTATAAATGCGAAAAAAACGCGAAAGAAATACCATAAATTTGCATACATTATGTTCAGATTTATGCCCGGGAAACACTTAGAAGACCTTAGAACGCATCTCCGGCGATCTCAGTAGGACCCCGAAGTTTCCAAGGCCCAGGCTGTGCTTTTGGGCTGTGATTGTTGGATTCACAGTCAATTCACCCACAAACCGATTCACCCACAACCAATTCACCCACAACTACAGGTCGATTCACCCACAAAAAAAAGTCAACTCACCCACAACCAGGTCAATTCACCCACAGTCTCAGTGTTGCCATATTCAACATAATGACTGAATTTCAGAGAACATGGGTATATTGCATATATTGGGCAATTATTTGACGGCTTTTGAGGGGTGATAGTCTGGAAAAGTGTTATGGAAAATTAATAAACAATAGAATTTTAGCCAAGGTTTATTCCAGAGAAACATTTGATGTAACTGAGAATGAATCCACAGGTGTCGCAGTGTAGCAAACAATCACTCATTGTGCAGGTAAGACATCAAACAGCTTAGCCCTCTACAACCCCCAAGAGAGAGTTGAAGAAATCACCCATTACAGTTGACGCGCACATTGTTCTTTTCGGAGAGACCATAAAATCAGACTTTCCAACTATATCAAATCTAATTTTACTTGTAAAGTAGGCCCCTACTACATTTATCAGTCAAAAATAAAAGGTCAAAAAATATTTTCGCGATTCAAAATATTGTTAAACAAAGATTTGAAATTGACAAATACGCATCAACTAGGAAATCAAAAATCAAAACGTTCAACAAAATTTGGGAACCATGGCTCGATGCAATAACATATATTTGATTGCAGTTCTATTTATGCATGTGTGTTTTACACAAATGGTTACGGTGGTCTTGGCAAATTCACATGCATAAGATTATAAATAAACAAAAACGTGAGTAAATATTTATTTATAAACAGAACTGAAAGTTTTGCAACTTTATCGTTTGAATTAGCCAAAATGGGGATGTTCAAAGAAATATATGTTTTTCAACTATTCTTTGGCTCGGGATGTGTGTGAGAGGTGTGTATGTGTGGGTGATGAAAACAAAAAGTGCCAGTTTCATTTATTTTTGTAGATGAAAAATGTTTCTCTTTTTTCTCTTTGAATATATATATACATATATGTAACATGGCATAACAATGAGTTGGCAAATAAAAAATATTCAAAACAAAAAAAAATAAATCCAACTTAGTGAGAACTTATTATTTCTATTTGGTGGGACAGAAATATATAATATATTAATGAATTACACAGATAATATATCTATATCCATTAAATAGGTTGAATAAACCAACATTGAGACTGTGGGTGAATTGACCTGGTTATGGGCGAGTTGACTTTTTTTTGTGGGTGAATCGACCTGAAGTTGTGGGTGAATTGGTTGTGGGTGAATCGGTTTGTGGGTGAATTGACTGGATACCGATTGTTGACCCCACTATTAACTTTCACTCCATCCGCTCATGGAAATTGAAAACATTCGCCCCCCCCCTTTTGAAATCCTAGTGACGCCCCTGCTACAGCTACAGCACTAACAACACACAACCAACCATAAGATGAGAATTTGGGAAAGAAATCATTTTCATCAGCATACCAGTCTCGAAAGACAAATGCTAGCCCAAGGGAGACTACTGTTACACACTAGTCGAAAAACCTTGAAGATACAGTTGGGTCCACATACACCATCCAAGTCGGATGTGTCTAGCTGACGAAAAGGGTTATCTTGAAGAGGCTGATATGAATTCAAATCATATAATAAGACTGAAACAGTCATGAAAGTTTATTTTAGTTTTATTTGGTTTGGGATTATGTACATGGGATTTTAGGTCACAAATACTGTTATTTCAAACATAAAATTTGTAAAATATCACAGTTACATATCTTCTCATAGCTAACCTAGTCCATGAAACGTCAGTATTTGTCAACATCCAAAATTCATATATTTACATAGCGAATAGTTTTTTTTTAAAATTCCGCTCAATCCAAGTGATTTCATAGTTTCTATGTTGAAAGAAGCGAAACTGATTTCTTATTAAACATTAACATGCATTTTGGTACCAAAATATCTGTAACATTGTTTTCTTGTTTTCTTTTGTACTTAGTTCCCCAAAAT
The DNA here is from genome assembly GCA_036873755.1 of Hanleya hanleyi. Taxonomy (NCBI): domain Eukaryota; kingdom Metazoa; phylum Mollusca; class Polyplacophora; order Lepidopleurida; family Hanleyidae; genus Hanleya; species Hanleya hanleyi. The sequence goes on along the minus strand of JAVTVY010054437.1, from coordinate 18,050 downwards.
GACTTTAATGTTGACTGATTGATTGATGACTGATGGGGTGAGACAGACGCAGTCAGATGATTGACTTTATTCTGGACCACAATCCTGTATAATAGGATGAATAATGTTAATAGCTGTGGCACGTTTTGCTTCAAGATGACAACAAAACTTAACAGTGTCTGAATGAAGACTGCCAGAACCTTCAATCTAACCAGCCAATAAATAGTCAATGCATAAATTATGATTTCAGAAGACGGAATCTGATTGGTTAATCATCATCCTCCTCTTCCTCATCCGCTTCTTCCATCTCCTCCGCTGCCTCGGCGGCTTCCTGTTGGGCGGCTCGTAGCGCGGCCTCCTCCTCAGGTGTGGGGTCTTCGACCTCTGTGATCTCCGGACCACTTGGGAACTCCTCCTGGATGGCCGGTGGTGGTGGAGGGCTGAAGTTATCCGGTGAATATTTATGTCCCGAGCCGATATAAACATTTTCGAACTTTCTACAAATGAAAAAATAAATAAACAGTTTGTTAGAATTCATTCGTTAGAATTCATTATATTTCGTTAGGATTCATTACATTTTGTTGGAATTCGTTACATTAGGATTCATTTCATTTTCGTAAAATTTATTACATTCGATTTATAGATTTTTTTTTTAATTGGACTGGATTCATTCATATTCTTTTTATATGTGCAGACATTTGATACTAAACTCATAATAAGATTTAAATTTACCATTGTGATCAGCAACATTACAGCTATATAGTGATCAAAAAATACAACAAATTCAAAATAAAATATTTCCTGACATAATATACAGAAATTGTCAACTGTTATTTTATTTTTATTGACTAAAATTGTTATCAATTATAGTATGGCATCGCAAGTCTTCAACAAACCAAAACAGAGATTGAAAGAAACTTACTTGTCAAAAGCGAAGGCATGAGCTCCAGGCCAGAGGTTGGAGTGCATCACAGAAATGGCATATTGCGGAATGAGGTTGGAGGAAAGTTTGGGCGTCCACGGTGGCATGTTACCGATCTCAGCATCCTCTGAGAGGGGGGTCAAGAGTGGGGGTCCCACCTCGGGCTCTGGCTCATCAGGCTCTTCTCGCTCCTCCTCTTCATCCTCATCCTCAAATTCCTCCTCATTCTTCTGAACGGGATTCCACCAAGAGCATCGACCCTGTTTACAACAACCAAGGCAATTAGTGGTCAAATATAATAGACCTATCATCAAAGTGACTGCTTTCCACAATGATAATAATAATAATGATTTTTTTGCTCTGCTTGGGAATTTCAATTACCCATGCTGTCACGGGACTTCATTGTGGATTATGGTTGCCCATTTATTGTCACATCTGAAGTCTGTAATTTCGAACAATTTTATACACCATGTATTATAGAAGTATTCCATTTCTAATAACAAATATTCAATTCGGGAAATAATGAATGAAGGATCACTTGTCAGAGTCAGATTTTAGATGGATGCATCAAACAACTCAAGGTGGCTTATATGTTATAACAGCCCTATGAAAATTGCAGAAAATTGGCAGTACTACATCAGATGAATACCTAATTATTAATAATTATTAATTATTGACCTAATTAATAATTATTCTCACCTGTGGCAGTATATGTTGTACATGATGGACCCAGTTAGATAACGATGGGTCAATTAAATCTCTCACTGGAAGGCCCTCGAAATCCAAATTCTCAACGAAGTTATCACGAGCTGAAATTTGAGGTTATTATATTAGTTATTAATAGTTATTCCAGGAAATTGGGAGAATCATTTGTTAATAAACTGCAAATAGTGTAGCAACATCAGTGACCACTATTAAAAATAGTTCCGATCCGTTAACCCCTTTAGGCAACCTCTGCCAGAGAAGTGAATTGTTTTCAATATTTTTTCCAGTCTCTGTTGCGAGGAACAGTTGAAGGCCAGTGGTAGGTGATTGGAGTATGATATGTGTTTGATTTCGCTGTGAGTTTGATTTTAACTCAAGGCCTATTAACTGAAGGTGCTGCTAAGAGGGACTATTTGGGTGCCTGTGCACCGCTTTCTGAAAGCAGGGAAAAAAGCCAAAATTATGACGTCATTTGTACGAGCGCGTATAACTCCTAATTTCCATGGGCGACCCCCGTCAAGAAGTCTGTCCAGTTGTAGCACTTGAATTAAAGTACTTCTTGCCGAAATATGGGAGTCTAGACTTAATTAATGAATCGAGGAGATGCGATTACGTTAACAGTTTTTAACATTGCCGCCAATGTAAATGGTAATAGTGGTCTGCCCCCTATATTCAAGAGGGCAAAAAACACAATCAAGGGGGAATAATTCTGGTAGAAGTCAAAATCAAGGGCAGAGAACTCTTGTTCAGATGTGTTCATGGTGTATATCTAAATTCACATCAGTGATCATGCATGACCTGTCATTCAATTTACATCGGTAAGTCATTAAAAGTTAATAGTTCTAGAAATTCAAGAAATCTAGTCTAGAAATCAATGTGAAATTTTTGACAAATAATTAAATTTCTGCAAAATAAAAACTAACCTTCTCCCTCTTCTTCTTCCTCCTCTTCCTCATCAAACTGGTAAAATCCAAGTGGAGAAATGTGAGTTCCTGCGGAGATACGGGCAATCTGAGCTCTCAAGTAGTTGGACTCATTACCAGGGAAAGGGGGATAACTCACAACCTGTGGAAGATAAAATAGCAGTGGTTCAGTACGGTAGATAAAAAATTCAAAAGTCATCTAACTGATTAGTCTGAAGAAAAAAAAATTTGCTGTTCACAGCCTCAAATATATTTGATTATGGGTTTATACTGGAGGAAGCAATATGTTGAGAAATAAACTGATATCAAATGCTATTACGATCACATCCTAACAAAGTCAATTAAACTAAATGTGTGGTGAATTTAATTTAAAGGTGAACTGCAAAGCTTTTAATTTTATCTAAAATGTTGCTTATATATATCTTGTCTTATGTGACATAACTTTTATACGTTTTTGGGCCAAATATATTTTGCAAAATTGTACTAATAACAATATTTAAGTTATCCTGTTATAAATCCGTCTTGAAAACTTGCTTCGCGTGTCTCTCTTGGTTTGTAGAACGTTATGACGTTATAGCGGTCTCCTTCATTCAAGTTTTATTTAAGTGTGCCGTCATGCTACGTCGGATGAATGAGCGAGGACCACTATAACGTCATGACGTTCCAAAAACAACGGGAGGCAAGCGATGACGTTTTTAAAAGTTCTGGATCTCATTTTCTGGTGGTATAAGTTTTGACTTCTCATATACCCGAAATAAAACATTAACTCACAGAACTATTACCACACATATTTGTAACAACTATAGAAGTTCTTGTTTTATGACATTTTAACAGAACATTGGAAAGCTTTTCAGTTCACCTTTAATTTAATTGCAAGCATTTCAAGGAAATAGCTGAAACGGTACATACAGGAGCATCCAGTCTGCCGGTGAAGAATTTCCTAATCAGTCTGGCAGCAGAGATTTGAGATGGGGTGACCTGTGGTAACTTGATCCAGGGCTTTCCAGCTAAAGAAGAGAAGCAAAATTCACTTTGACATAAAGAAAAGTATATTTCACAGTCTGGCTTTGCTTGAAGTTATAAATATAAATTAAAATGGGATAACACGCATATTTATTTATTTGACAATCAAATTTATTGCTGGATACATAATATCTATGTGTTGTATCAATCGAGTGCTGAAACAATTGCCAATTTTTTTTATATATTGAATTGAAGAATTGAGCCAGACAGCTTGAACTGCAGCTGTTCATCATTTTTTGAATATAATTGATCACTCACGTTCATTGCAGACAAAGTAGGTTTTCTTGTTGGACCCAGACCTGTTCTCCTCTTTAGGGACGACAGGAGGAGGTTTGAAATCAGGTTTGGGAGTATCATCTTCCTCTTGCTCTTCTACAAATACAGCAGAATATGAAATTTCAGGAAGGCTATTACACTTACTTCACTTGGGCTTTCACAGAAAAAGTTATACAAGTTATTAGACTACAACAAATCTCATAAACTCGGGGAACAATGACATACTTTTGTTTATTTACATGTTTGAACTATTTTACTATAACCAAGACCTGTCCTGTCAAATCTGCTACATTGAACTGAGAATAAATGTACATGTTTTTCCGATTTAAATTTAATTGGTAAGTTTGCACAAAAAAAAGTTTTGTACAATGCTTGTAATGTTCAAGATTGGGATCTGATTCAATCTTATGATAACGACCATGATAACATGATGACGTAGATGATGATGATAACAATCATGATGATGATGATAACAATCATGATGATGATATAGTAATGACTCAAACAACTGATGACACACCTTCCTCCCCCTCCTCATCTTCATCTTTGACAGGTTCATCATCCTGGTCTGGTTCAGGCTACAAAAAAAACCATGAGATTGATCTAATCAAAACCCCTCTGCTTTCCCAAAGTGATTTAGACCCATGTGTAGTGTAAATTGGAGAAGAGATTGTACTATGTGGAATGATCAAGCTAAGGTGATCAAGGTAATTTACAAACAGTATGGATATATCAACAGATCAGGGTATGGAGTATAGAACTAAGCATACTAAGTATTACAGTTCTGCAGATACAGTTAGTTGCATTCAAGCATATAGGACAGAAACAGAAATTAATATACATGTAAAGGGGCATATTTCTGTAAAATATGGGCCGAGGGGAGTCACTTTCGATAGGCATCTGACTTAGCACCAGATAAATGAGTGTTAAAAATTTGGTGGTTGTGTCTCCAGCGGTTTTGCCTAAAATGCGGTACGGTAACGGTCGGACATACATGGTGACGACAATACCCCGAGGCCAAAATGGCCGAGGGGTAAGAATACAATAAGATAAATAAGTGTTCAAAATTTAGCACCTGTACTGAACACAGATATCCAGAAATAACTTGTACATTCAACTACAGATCACAAAATCGGAGATTATTACATCCGAAAGGGGCATAACTCCATAAAATATGGGCCGAGACAACTAATTTTTTTGTAGGTATCTAGAATAGAACTAGATAAAAAAGTTTCCTCATAATTTGGTAGCTGTACCAAACACAGTTGATTATATATAACTGGTTACATTCAAGCATATATCACAAAATCAAAGATAACTGCACCCAAAAAGGGGCATAACTCTGTAAAATAAGGGCCAAGGTGAGTAATTTTTTGTTGGCTTCTAGAATACAACAATATAAACAAGTTTTCAAAATATAGTAGCTATATCGGACACAGTTCTGCAGATATAGTTGGTTACTTTCAAGCATATAGGACAGAAATAGAAATTAATATATCTGAAAAGGGGCATAACTCTGTAAAATATGGGCCGAGGGGAGCCAATTTCGATAGGCGTCTGATTACGCACTAGATAAATAAGTGTACAAAATTTGGTGGTTGTGTCTCAAGCGGTTTTGCCTAAAATGCGGTTACGGACGGACGGACGGACGTACATGGCAACGACAAGACCCCGAAGTCAAAATGGCCGAGGGGTAAAAAAACAAGACATCATTAATTTAACAACCAATTAGTAGATAGCAAAATTGCAATGGTATGAACCATCCAACTATCATACCACAAAAGATCATCTATGGAGGTATATTTGTGTTGAAAGTAAAAATTCTATTCATAAGTTCATAAGGATGAATAAAATTTATCTCTAGCTTCACAAGTACTTTTTGAATAAACTCTTTTCTCTATTGCACAGACCAAATATATTCATCTTTTCTGGCACACTGATGCAGTAGTTCAATACTATTTGCATGAAACCAACAATGTTCTTTGAGTTACCTGACGAGTCAGCCTTCAACAATAATATTTCCTTCAAATGAAACAACTCACATTGTCTAAGAAAATTATTGGTGAATCTTAAAGGTGAAATGCAAAGCCAAAGGTTTTCATATTTTTCTTTTTATGCTCTCCATGGGTTAGCTAATGTTGTGACTATCAGTCTATTTACTTTGTTTGGTTTTATTTGAAGTATTTTGTTTCCTAGTAGCTTTAAAAAAGTGCATCAAAACTGTTATCTCAAATCCCGCCAGTTTTAGAAATGAAATCCACATCGCTTATCTGCCCTTGTTTGACACTGGTTTGTGATGTCGCATCAGACCACCTGGCTGGACGTCAATACTTGTAACGTTGAGCCTTCGGGAGGCTGGTCTGATGTGACGTCACAATCAAGGAAAGATAAGCGATGACTGTTTGCATATCAGAATTCAGCTGGGCTTCGGGTACCAACTAGTTAAAAGCGACAAACTACTTCACAATAAATGAAGCAAAGTAGATAGAAATATCGGTCTATCATTGTTCAACCAATATAAAATATAAAATGAGAATCTAAAAACCTTTGCATTTCACCTATAATAGTGAGAGAAATGTGCTAAATAACTGACGTGGCGATGCCTTTGAAGCTAGATATTTAGTTTATTTAGCCTAGCTATTTGATAATATATAATAATTCCAGATATGACCATTACTGATACTCTCATAGGCGATTGATCCAAGGGGCCTTGTGAGGACTGAGACGGGCCGGGGAGACACTTGGTGTGAAATAGACAAACAAATTATGGTTGTCCATCGGCAAGCACGGGCAACCACCACATCCAAATGCATTGCAATTTGGGCAGGATTTGGTTGCCCAAAGGAAATTTAGGTTGCCCTGAGCAACCGAGCAAAGGGCTATTTCGCACCCTGAGACATTTTTGCAAAGTGATGCAGTAACTCAATCGAGCATGACGTCCCCGATTTATAAATCCTAATTGCACTCCTGCATTTTTGCGAGAAAATATATATAAAAGAAAATATTATTTATTATACCCACCTCTTCTTCCTCCTCTTCTTCCTCGTCCCCTTCTCTGTACTCGACCTCTGCCACGATGTAGTTCTGTTCTGTGCCCAGTAGTTTACCCCAGAATCTGACATGCTGCAGTGGGTGACTGTCTACCAGAGTTTTCAGACCTAACCAGATTCGGATCATTTCCTCGCGGTTCAGACCAATGCCAGCTTGTTCAAAGTAAAAACACAGATCCATCAGGTTTGGAAGGGGTGTCTCCACTTCTTCATCTTGATCTGCTGCCTCTTCTTCACCGTCACCTTTCTGGGGAAGTCAACAGATGAATGAAGATTTTACATCTCGGAAAATTTTGTTATATTATCTCATCTTCAAGTTAGTATGCTGATTGTTCAAGTGGAGTAATCCTGATCGACACATTGCATGGGGATCCATGCACAAGTCAAAATACTATTATTTGTGCTTGAATGAGTTGTCAGACTATTTTATGCATTTACCAGTGATGTTGTTATATCCTCCAAACATGTATAAAGTGTAAATATGTCCCATCGCTACTGTCTCTGTTCCACTTAATATATCCTAGACATTGTTGTCAATATTTTTGAGACAACTTTTTACACAATGGTAAAACTCTGCTTAATAACTGAATTTCAGTCAGGAAATTTTGATCTGAAATATCAAGAGAAGACTTCTACTAGTTTGCCGGGAATTGCTTTAAATTAATTTAACAAAATATTTTGCAGCTGAAATTTTGACATCATGGCAGCAAACCAATGTTACATCAAAATTTATAACCTGCAAATCACCTTTTTTTCTGTTTTTGCGATTCACAGAGAGCTACTGAAATAAAGAAAAATCGCCTAAAAAGTAAACTTTTGCAGTTGTGCAAAAATATGTCTCTGAAATATTGACGAACCCATCTGGAGCCGGTTATGTAGGACAGACAGTAATAATAGATTTAAACGAGTTAGAAATACAAAGAAGTTGTAGGCGAGAAAGAAGTTGTCCATGTAGTATTATATCAATGCATTCGCCTATTCTCTATTTCTGTTAGAGCAGCTCAACTGAATAGCTAAGCCTACTGTTTTGTATGTTGGCATGCATGAACATGCTTTTTATAGCCCATGTGAATTTATGTGCCTGAAAGTATGACTGAAAAAAACAAACAAGTTTTTTTACAACTTTTATTAAATTGTTCAGATGGAGACATGGAATAAGGCAATATAATACCCCACATCAGCATAGCCAGACAATGTACCCTTACCGAAAACAACTTTTTCTGTATTGTTGCCAAAGCAACTTCTGTAGTTTGGTCGAGTTTGTCTTGAACTGTGTCAACTTGTGATGTAAATTTTGATCGTTTTTCTTCTTTGCTGACATCTTCAAATATGTCTGCTACATTTTCTGGTCTTTCATTCAGAACTTTGGTAAGCACTCGACTTAGATGGTCATATCTGAAATTATACACAAAAACATGTACGGTACCGGTAAGTTTTATTATATGTTTCATAATAATGTGTCATGATACAGAAAGTATGAAATGTCATTTACTACTCCATCACATAGTTTAAAATACCATCAGAGTCCCCCAGATGGATGAAAATTTAAAAGGCATGTCTCATTCGCACCTAGATGGAGAAAACCATCCATGAATTGACGTGATATCTGACGGTTGTAATTCATGGATGGAGCTCCAAGTCATATGTAAACACCGAGTAAAAATCCGATCCCCCTCGTCGGCGTGAACAACTGAGTTTAGTAACTTACTGTCTTCTCAAATCCATATCCTATCGATCACTACTGTTTATTTGAGTCTTCGGGAGAATATAATTGATTTAACAGCATAAATCCACACACACCCAACATTTACTTCCATTTATGTCTGTTAACTGAGGGTGCATTCCACACCTAAATCATGTGCGGTTAAAAATAGACATGGGTTCGGATCTTCGGCCTTAAATATATGTAAAGATGTTAACGAAACGAAAAGAATTACCGGCATGCTGTCAAAAACAGGCGACCTTCCTTATTATGAAATTAGGGAGGGGCCACTTCGAACGAAACCAGGGCAAGTGTGGAATGCACTCTTAAAGTCTAGGGTGTTTTCTCAGAGTTTCTGTTCCCAACGCTATGCCAATCTAGAAGTGTTTGCGAGTTTCTTGGTATGCGACACTTGCTTACAGAATGAGGCATGAGAACGAAAATAAATGCAAAAATAGCTGAAATTCGAGCCAAATTGTCAATAATTTTTCATTCCGACTTTTCCAAAAGATTGGGGGAGTGGGAGTACAAACTTTGAGATAAAAGGGACAAAACCAGAATAATACGCTCTCATTCACTGTAGATCAGGGTGCTGGTGTGATCCCTATTGAAAATTAATCACGTTCACTTTACATTGACAATAATGGGACACACAGGTCACTAATCGTAACATATATGCCAACCAAGGAGAAGCAATTCTGTATAGGTCCAAATAGCATATATGCAAGGCCAATGCTATCATACCATGTAGTATGCATAAAACTGAAACATTTCTGACTGAGATAAATAAACTTTACGATCCTGTTCCATATCAAGTCATTACAAGGTCCGAATTAAGCGCTTTTAACAAGTGTAGTGTAGGAGAACATACAATATTTGGCCTACTCGTGTATTATAACCGTGCAATGGAGCCTACATTAAGGGTGCATTCCACACCTAAATCATGTGCGGTTAAAACTAGACATGAGTTCGGGTCTTCGACCTTAAATATATGTAAAGATTTTAACAAAACCCCTGTAAAAGTATATATTTTCCGAATGGGCACACTCATGAATGCCATTATTCCAGGAAACAAATGAGCTATTCAAATTGAAAAGGAAAGACATGCAATCCTCCTTAAACCTTCTTCAACTTTTCTGAAAACTCCATAAAATGTACGAAAATGTGTCAAATTCACCATCCATCCAGAGAAAACAAACGAAATGATTTTCTTGTTAGACATGTGAAAGTTTCTTCGTCCAACGGGCATTTTAAAAAGGGGAAAAAATCAGGGGATCGACCTACTTTTTTTTGGTAACATGTTATCGCCATAAAGGAATCACCATTTTCGTTTCCCGAAAAAGTGAGGATTTTGGCCTGCCAGATATTCAATTCCGGAAACGATTAACTCTGTAGTGGCGCGTAGGTGCGATAAGCAAGCAATTGTTTTATCCTCGTTAGAAGAAATGGTTACGTCCAGCAGGGTGATACTATAGATATCAGTTAGTAGAGAGGGAAAAAGAATTACCATGCTGTCAAAAACAGGCGATCTTCCTTATTATGAAATTAGGGAGGGGCCACTTCGTACGAAACCATGGCAAGTGTGGAGTGCACCCTGAATGATTTCGTGCAGTGAGGTCAACAAGCATGCGTACACGATACATTTAAATGAGGTCACGTGACTCTCTTTTGGGTCCTCAAGTCATCGTCGCACTACCGCAATACGTGGTCGGGTGTTTGCAGAGCTAGCGCTGTTGTGTTTGTGCGACGATGATTTGGGGCCCGAATAAATGTCACGTGACCTCATTTAAATGTATCGTGAACGCATGCTCGTTGACCTCACCGCGCGAAACCATTCAGGTAAACAGACATGGATGGAAGAAAATGTTGGGTGTGTGTGGATATATGCTGTTAAATCAATTATATCCTCCTGAAGACCAGACTAAATGGTGGTGATCGATAGGATATGGATTTGAGAAGACAGTAAGTTACTAAACTCAGTTGTTCACGCTGTATTTTTAGTGTAAATTCCCCCCTCGCCAGACAAGGGGGATCGGATTTTTACTCTGTGTTTACATATGACTTGGAGCTCAATCCATGAATTACGACTGTCAGATATCACATCAATTCATGGATGGTTTTTTCCATTACCAGACAGAAAAGACTACTGACTGTAATAAAACATTCTGGTTCAATTTATTCTTTAATGATTGTCCAATATTACATTACCGTATATAAATAAAATTTTGGCAATTACCAGTACTGTTAATTTAATGATGATAATAATAGGCCTATCAATTTAAAGATGTAATCAGCCTCAAAATCGATGTGCGTTTTTCAGCAGCGAAGTTTGCTAAAGCATATGTATTATATTTGATGATTGTGGGATCACCATATACAACGAATGTAAGAATATCTTGTCACAGAAATTTGAAAGTATACCCGCTTCAATGGGTTTCCTGTTTTGCCATTAAGTATGTGTTGTACGCGGAGAGGAATATGACGTCACACAGTGACGTAGCAACACTCACGAATCTGAATGCTGAACAGCTGCGGCAATGAGATATAAACGTCATGGCTCGTGCCCAAGGTTCGATGAAGTCGCATAGCATACGTTGGTAGAATGCACCACACGTGTATATGCTTGTTACATACATCCTCTTCTGCCTGTATAGGCTGGCCCTCATGGCCTGTTGCAGTTCACCGTGATGCTGCTACGTCAGCTGCGAACATGTCGTGCACAGATGATTGACAATATCAAAAATCGATCATAGAGGTCCATGTCCCCCGCTAGCAGCACCAGTTATGGTGGATTACATCCACCATAACTGGCGCTGCTGCTGCGGGGGCCATGGACCTCTATGGTCGATTTTTTGGGGTCGATGATATCTCATATCATTGATAAGAGTATGATTTGAAAATGGAGATATCGCTGATGAGCTTAACATAATCTAATACAGCAGATGGCACCCATATTGGATTATGCACATCCATAAAACATAATACATGACTGTCCTCTCACTAAGGTCAAGGGACTCCCCAAGTTTGAAGTAGATCAGTTGAATCGTACTCCAGCTATTGTCCGGACAAGATCAAACTGCTTAAAATCCAATGAAATCCAGTATGGTCGATGGTGGCCATACTGGATTAAGCACGTCCTTGAAAAACAGTCCTAATCCTCCTCTCAACAATGTCAAGGCACTCCCCAGGTATGAAGTAGATCGGTTGAATCGTTCTCGAGTTATTGTCCAGACAAGATCCAACTGCTTACAATCCAATATGGCTGACGGCGGCCATATTAGATCACGCACATTGCTGAAAAACAATCCCAACTGTTCTCTCACCAATGTCAAGGCACACCCCAAATTTGAAGTTGATCGATTAAATCGTTCACGAGTTATTGTCCGGACAAGAAAATCTATGATCCAACTGCTTATAATCCAATATGGCTGACGGCGGCCATATTGGATTATGCACATCGCTGAAAAAAAATCCAAATTGTCCTCTCACCGATGTCAAGGCACTCCCCAAGTTTGAAGTAGATCAGTTGAATCGTACTCCAGTTATTGTCCGGACAAGATCAAACTGCTTAGAATCCAATGAAATCCAGTATGGCTGATGGTGGCCATATTGGATCAAGCACGTCCTTGAAAAACAATCCTAATCCTCCTCTCAACAATGTCAAGGCACTCCCCAGGTATGAAGTAGATCGGTTGAATCGTTCTCGAGTTGTTGTCCGGACAAGATCCAACTGCTTATAATCCAATATGGCTGACGGCGGCCATATTAGATTACGCACATTGCTGAAAAACAATCACAACCGTCCTCTCACCAATGTCAAGGCACACACAAAGTTTGAAGTTGATCGGTTAAATCGTTCATGAGTTATTGTCCGGACAAGAAAATCTAAGATCCAATTGCTTATAATCCAATATGGCTGACGGCGGCCATATTAGATTACGCACATTGCTGAAAAACAATCCCAACCGTCCTCTCATCAATGTCAAGGCATACCCCAAGTTTGAAGTTGATCGGTTAAATCATTCACGAGTTATTGTCCGGACAAGAAAATCTAAGATCGAACTGCTTATGATCCAAAATGGCTGACGGCGGCCATATTTGATTACGCACATTGCTGAAAAACAATCCCAACCGTCCTCTCACCAATGTCAAGGCACACCCCAAGTTTAAAGCCGATCGGTTAAATCGTTCACGAGTTATTGTCCGGACAAGAAAATCTAAGATCGAACTGCCTATAATCCAAAATGGCTGACGGTGGCCATATTGGATTACGCACATTGCTGAAAAACAATCCCAACCGTCCTCTCACCAATGTCAAGGCACACCCCAAGTTTGAAGTTGATCGGTTGAATCGTTCACGAGTTATTGTCCAGACAAGAAAATCTTACGGAATTACGGACACCGGTGTTTTTAAGTCCCCCCCCCCTACTAAGTAGCGGGGGACAATAAGCTTGTAGATGTCGGTCGAGCCTGTTTTTAAGACAGTTCACTGATGGTGCCGAGATTACAGATTCTGGTAACTTATTCCATATGTTACACACCCGGTTACTGAAGAAGTTTTTCCTCACTGCTCTGCAAGCTCGGTTTTTAACAATTTTCAGGCTATGTCCATGTGTACGGGAATTCACATCCAAGATGTGATGTGATGTGATTCCTCAACCATGTAAATGTTGTGTAGATACTTGTACATGTCGATTAGATTATAGTCCCCTCGCACACGTCGGTAATATAAACTGGGTAAGTTTAAAGCACGGAGGCGTTCTTCGTAAGTAAGATCCTTGATCTCATGACACGGCCGTTTATTTTTAAAGATCAATTCCATTTTATCGTCAATGGTAGAAACAAGTTTAGTTTTTTGTGGTCAAATGTGTTTTATTTTGTACCTTTCGTAACATATGTCACTTTCGCGGAATTTGAGAGACACCTATTTCAGCCTAGATTTGAGGCTGATTACATCTTTAGCTAAGTTTTTTATGTAAAATTAATGACGGTACCGTATGTTGTTGTTGTTGCACTGATGCCAATACATGACAATTAAAATTTATAAAACTATTAATAGCATAAAAATCCTAAGTTAATAACTTACAGATTGAGTCCAGTAGCTGTGCTAGCTGTGAGCAGATATGCCTTGGCGTTGATGTAGTCCGTTTCCTTTGGGTTTAGATTGTTCAATTCCATGTTTGCTGGTGTCTGAGGTTTTGAACCAGACTGACTTTTGGCCACTGCAACCCCGTTGTTTAGCTGAGCCTCCGACATTGTGCGACTTTCTCCACCCGGATTCTCACTGCGAAAGTTATTTGCAACGTATCACTAACAAGGTGGAAAAGAGAAGACGCTCTATTTTGAAAACCGCTCAAATTATATCAATCCTTGTTGCTATCGACAGAAAACGACATGTCCCCATCTGCGTTGTTGCTATGGTAAACATAGCGGTAGTTTGCGTATACGTCATCAACTTCCGTGTACGCAAGTTTGACACGTCTGTTGACGTCACCAAAAGCGGTATACACAATAAGCTATGACGTTTCTCACAAGCACATCGAATGGAATTGGAAGCCAGTCAGACTTGTCGTTCCTTCATATTTTGTGTAATCGAGCAACAAACCAGGGTTATGTTTGATCATTAACATTATCTATGGGATAATTTTGAAGGACTATATATTTTCAACTTAGTCATGACGCTGGAATGACTCCAAAGAACATCGCAAATTGAACAACCGTGAACACGGAAGGACCCGTCAACTTGAAAGTTCACAACAATAACAACAACAACTTGACATTATCATCCTTTCGCACTGCTTTTCCACAATACACGTGTTCTCAGTCGTTCTTTCAGGCTGTGACACCACAACAACAAAACATGGACTTCCATGAAGGGAAATGTGGGCGGTATTCAGGTGCAAAGACCTGTCATTGTTTTAGTAGCACATCCTGAAGTTCTTTTCTTCCGTGTTGACTGTTGTGGTTCAATTGACTGGTTGGAAGTTGTAAAATGTTGTCGAAGAAGAAGGATTCTGGACTAAATGAAGGCATTGTGGGCAAATATGTTAAACGTGATACGCCACCAATTTTGAGAAGTAAGTAGATATCTCACTAAAGTTGAAAACTTATCATTCACTGCAGGTATCTTCCTGTATCAAGGATTTGCAGGTATGCATGCAGATCAAAAATTGCAAATACTGTTCCTCATTGATAGAAACACTATTTCAGTCCAGTAAATCATATCAAAACATCAGCATATTCTGGAGTTTATGCTCGAATATTCCCGCTTGCAGACTATAATATCCTAGTCCGAGCTTCCTATGATCCTTCATGCCAGACGACAGATAATTTCTGAGAGATTGTCTGGCTAGGCGCTACATCGTCACGCTACATCATCCCGGTAAAAGTTATTTCTAAAATATATTCGGCTGTTCCACAACACTTAACTTAATGACTATTTTCCCTTCATTGTCAGCCCAAATTTAACAAGATCCATTTCGTTCTTGTCTATTACAGCATCAACAACTTTACTTTCATTTCATTTGCTTTAACGAAATCACAACTGACCCAGTTTTCTGTTTGGAATGGGGTAGAAATTAAAAGCGCTAAAACTTAAAGAATGTGACAGATCTTGTTGCAATTTTCTCATTCAGTTGAAAATATAGGGCTGTTATCAGCTGTTTTGGAGGTGTATTTGTATGCACTAATCAACACACCATCTGTTTTGAAAATAATGGTGGCTGAAATGCTCCTTTGATCTTGTTTTGGTTTATTTTGAATCACCCCACAAACATGTGAAAGTATATGGATACGTAAATCTGATGGTGGGAATATAAAGTGTGAGATCTCTGGAATTTGCTGAGGTTTAATTTGTAGAGTTAAATGCATTATTCTCATTCGACTAAAGCTGCTTTCTTATGATGTGTCAGAGATATAGTAAGCAAGGGCTTGTGTTTAGAGACCCATATCTTGACACCCCACTCCTAAGCCCTCCTACCAAACTTTTGTTTCTGGGCCACATTAAATTAAGTACGTGATTATTGTATTCTTTACTTGTGTTATAGATTATCATACGCCAGTAAGACAGGGCACAAGTTTTCAGAGAAGGAGTGTCAAAAACCCTGTCTCCTATGTTCCACAGCAGATTCCCAGCAGCTTTCCCAGAGCCAACGTGAATCCATCGCAACCTGCTTCCAGGCCATTTATGCCTCAAACAGGTCGTCATGTGAGATTTATAGGCAATCAAGAGGGACACCGTGTCACTAATCCGAATGTATATGAACGTCAAGCCTATTCTCCCAATCCATACCAAACTACTCAATCTCAGACATATCTGCCAAATTCAGCCAGTCCACAGCTTCCACAGACATTTCAGCAGTTGAGGATCGCTGAACACAAGCCGACTGAGACGTACATCAATGCTCAATCTGCCCCCACACAGCCCACTAGTAACCCGAGTCAGCCATTGTCAGGGAGGAACACGCCCTCCCCTGGTGTGACCAGGAGTTCCAGTGGTCACTATCAGAACCTCAGCACCATTCAGCAGCATACACGCCTTGTGAACAAATACCAAACTCCTGACAATGGGGCTGTGTCAAATCCACCGACCTCTGCCACAACCACAGGTGGTGTGAATTCTGGCATAAGTGAAGGTGATGAAGGGCCTTCCTTTTATCTTCTGTGGTAAATGCTAAATGCAGTGTAGAAATATGGAATATAATTTCTTGATAATGTATAATCCGATAATTACACATTTGCGCATCATTTTGACATGTATTTTGTTGTGCTATTTGACCACACTTTAACATTGTCAATTCCATGCCATTGGCAGCATGCATGTAAATTATACATAAATTTGAGTTTCTTAATTTTCTTGTATGTTTCTATATAATATCAAGATTGTTAAAAGCTAATTGTAAGATTCCGCTTCTGATTTTGTTATTTCTCGTCTCTTGTAGAAGGGTACGATGATGGAGTGTATCACAACAATTATGCCTCTGATTATCTGAATCAGTATGATGACAATTACCAAATACAACAGTATCATCAAGAGATACGCAACCAGTATGCTCAACAAGGTTCAGAACAGGGCATATATACAAAAACTGCTCAGCCACAGACTCGGTCTCTAGCTCAAACGACACCGCCATCTCAACTACAGTCAGCATTGCAGTCGGACAGCCATCCTGCTACTTCAGGAGGTATGTCATGTAGTCTCTTACTTCAGCCTGACTGACTGGGCCTGTGAACAAGCATTTGGGCAATTCCAGCGTGACGCAGGTTACATTCAGAGCCCCAAGAGCAAATTCAATTTGCTCAGATTTTTATATAAATGACACGTAATAACCCACATCCAGCAGTTATTTACTTCAGGGTAAGAAGACCTAACCAATTACATAATCAGTTGATTATCTAAGTTCAAATTGTAACTTTCATGTACAAAAACAAGAGCGTGCCTCAGGTTACGAAAAAAAGACATGATCCCCAGACCACTATTGTTCAAACGAGATTTCTCTTCAAATTAATTGTGTGAGAGAATTCATCAAACTTTCATTAACAAAGTACATCCGTAGCTAAATATTTGTGCAATATTGAACCTGATATATAATAGTAACAGGGAGATAATTAAAGAAGATCGCGTGACTCGGGTTACTGTGACTCAGGTTACAGTTTGTCCAGGGCTAAACATTGATGCAAAATTTTACTCAAAACAGAACATGCAACACTAGTAATACTGGAACAAAGCTATATGATAATTCTAAATGTATTTGGAGAGAATAAGCTGCTTTTTATCATGTTTAGTTACAAGAAAACGAAATGACCCCCAGACCACTATAGTTCAAATGAGATTTCTCTTTGAATTAATTATGTGAGAGAATTCATCAAATATTGGTTAAACAAAGTACATGTACATCCATAGTAAAATATATGTGCAATATTGAACTTGATATATAATAGCAACAGGGAGATAATTAAAGAAGATTGCGTGACTCGGGTTACAGTTTGTCAGAATCTAATCGTTGACACAAAACTGTATTCAATACAGAATATGCAAGACTATTAATATGTGAATGATGCTGCATGATAATTCTAAATGTGCTTGGTTAGAATACACAGATTTTTATCATGTTAAGTTCATTATTACCTCTCCATCACTGCAGTATCATGGTCCAGTTTGTGGTACACATGATATCAATGTGATGTATGTGCAGTTCGATACACACATACACTAGAAGAACTTGTATATATGCAAGCACATACATGTATTGCACCCAAAAGAATCCAAATGCAAATAGCAAATATCACACAAACTAATGCCAGTTCTGGAGATGATTTGCCCTGTACATTGTATATTGAATCTACGGTCCTCATTATCAATAGGCATGATTGGTGTAGTTTATAGCTTGTTTCGAAGACAAATGTACATGAACGACAGAAGAGTTCAGCAATCCAACTCTTAATATCAAGGTGCGGTGGAACTACATAGA
>JAVTVY010054436.1:0-28620 GCA_036873755.1 Hanleya hanleyi | reverse complement strand
CTACTGGCAGATGTTTGTGAAATCTCACCAAATTCATTTTGGTTATATGGTCCACGCTATATTAGTCAGAAATTAGGAGTAATTCAGAATAAATTTTGGAAAGATGTCTGTTCTGCTTATATAGATTTTTGCGGAAATATCAGAATAGAAAAGAGCAGCGATGTTCTTTCTCAACCATTATGGTTCAATTTTAGGATGAATGGTGAACCTTTTATGTATAAAAATATCTTACTTAAAGGTGTGATTTTTGTGGCAGATCTTTTTGAAAATTTGGAGAAACCCCTGTCCTATACCTATTTCTGTGAATCTTATGATATAGTTATACCTTATACAACCTATTATGGAATCCATCATTGTATTAAGGTTTATGTTAAATCTTTAGGGTTTAGGGTATTAAGCCAGACATATGGCCCAATATATCCATGGTTTCTAAAATCGGTAGTTCTGGTACCACAAGGTTGTAGTTCTTATAATGCTGTGTTTAAGAAATCTGTTACATATTGTATTAAA
Source organism: Hanleya hanleyi (assembly GCA_036873755.1). Lineage (NCBI taxonomy): Eukaryota > Metazoa > Mollusca > Polyplacophora > Lepidopleurida > Hanleyidae > Hanleya > Hanleya hanleyi. The sequence continues at coordinate 28,110 of JAVTVY010054436.1, read as the reverse complement.
TCGGGGGGAAAATGGAAGGTTGACCTGATGGGTGCTATGAACCAACAGATTACTTGGTCGAAAATTTATACTTTGGTAAACACATTTATAAAGGATACAAAATTATGTTGGTTTAGGTACAGAAGGCTTTTTCGTATCCTTACATGTAAAGACCTGCTTTTTAAAATGAAGGTTGTTGATAATGATCTTTGTACCTTTTGTCAACGTGAGGTTGAAACTATAAAACATCTGTTTATTGAGTGTCCTATAACTGTAACATTTAGGAAGGAAGTATGCAGGTGGATAGAACACAAGACATCAAAGGAAATAGTTTTTACGCCACAGAAAAAACAAATTTTTGTATTTATCGAGCCACCATTCAGGGTAGAACTCCTCATGTGGAGTGTGTTAAACAGGAACTCAGAAAATATTATCTTTGTGAAAAGGTAAATGTGTGTTTACAAGATAGAAAGCAAGTACTGGAAGAAAACTGGGAACAATGGATTGGTTTGGTTGCATAACTTTATTGATCCAACATCGAGTAGTTGAAAATACATATTGTGAAATGTTTGGCTATGAGCAACAGGTTCTGTACATGTAGGCAAATAGCGAATTTAGATATATTCAGATGATAAAAAGTATCTAGTAAAGACGGCTATCTTCTGATGACTATATTGCAGAGATTTTTTTTATCCCACAGTGTAACAATTATTGATCAAATATCGGGTAGTTGAATACATATATTGTGAAATGTTTGGCTCTGAGCAACAGGTTCTATACATGTAGTTAAATAGCCAATTTATATACATTCAGATGATAAAAGGTATCTAGTAAAGACAATTCTTCTGATGACTATATTGCATAGTTTCTCTATCCCACAGTGTACCAATTAATTAATTGAGATCAATGTTCTGTATATATTTATTATTGCTATGGACAAATAAAAAAGATCTACTTCTCAGTGTTTCACATCAATGAAGACCCCGCATATTATCATCACTTTGATCAAGGACTGAACACTCGTGGCTATTTCTTCTCTCTGCATTTTCGGGTGCGCTAGGTGCCGCCCAACTGTCGCACACACACTATATACTGCAAAAGAAGGTTATAGTCGATTTTGGAGCTAAAGCGGTGATCAGGCGACTTGTGAATCAGATATTTGCTAATGGCATATTCCCCTTTGTCAACACGCATTTGATTCCAACAAGACTCGATGTCGACAAAGCTCAACACTATATCACTCAAGCCAGATAATGTGTAATTGACTGTAGCTCTATGATATACTGTGATATTGTGTCTCAATACTCGACGGATACATCGGTTCAATGAATGTTACTTGAAAGCCAAACAGAAGGAGAGTGTGTATAGATTTGTCCAGATCAGATATGCCCTAAACAGATTTTGAGACGAAAAAACTTTAGACAATCTGCCATCTCACGCATCACCTCTGCCATCACACGCGGAAGCAACAATATACCCTGATATATCTCCATATGTACAAGCTGATAACAAATTAGAATACACGTTCAGGCATTCATTGCATTTTATCGCTTGTCGTACTGTGTTTGGCTCGTTAAACAAGCAAATTTAGAAAAATTATTATTATTCTCAGTGTCCCATACTCGGTCCAGTTTGGTCGACAATAAATCAGATATTTATTATAAACCAAATTATTAGGATTGACCATGCAACAGTTCTACAATGGCCCGTTGGCTAAACGCTCTTCCTTGGTTCCAAAGTAAGCATTTCATTTATTTCTAAACTAGATTATATGAAACTTTTATATTTTCCCTATGGCATTGCCTTCGCGAGCCGGTGATCATAAATTCTATGAGAGCTAATGGCTCGCATTAGCTTGCTATACATAGTTTTTAATGCTCCAAGGACCATTCGGTCTACAATATAGATCATTAGCATTATATTTTTGTTAAATCGTTCCACATATCGACTTTAAATACAATTTCTTACATGTGTCACGTGGAGAACAAATGTTCGATTTTCGTTTTCGGTATATTTGGGAACCAAAAGTCAACAAGCTCTCGCAGAGGAATAATAATTCATGTAATTCCACACATACGACCCAAATCTCAGGTTTGCGTGGGCAGATGAAATGAAGACCAATATACCGATTTGGATAATGGCTGCAGGAACATAAAGAAGGTTCCAAAGCTACTGAACTTTGTTGAGTAGCAAGCCGAGTAAGATAACCTGAATTCAAACATACCCAGCCGTTAATTATCAAAGTTGAGCACGTTTCGTTTGGAGTCATATAAAATGTTTCTTTTAGTTGTTACCCCTTTCCCACCTATTATATATCTCTCCAATTTCAAATGTAAATATTTTTCAAAATTACGTTCCCGAGAGTATCGGACCCCAGAACAGTATCGGTGGTATGTTAAAAAACAGCTTCACCAAGCAAAAGGGCTATAGGCCAATTTTTAACATAATTGCTAACGGCCGTGCCGTAATCTCTTGTTTAAAAGTCATAAACTTCAAACATATCTCATCAAAAATTGGAATTCAAATATCTCTTTCATTGGGTAATAGATGAGATTGATATCATCAAAGATAGTTTTACACTTCGCTTGTAATGTTTCGCAATAGTAGCACACTTGCGTTGAACGTCGACGTGGCCAATTGTGCAACTTTGAGACGGAGGACTATGTCAAATTTCTGACTAACCCTATCTGGCTTGTGGTTTTCGAGAACGGTAGTACTTTGTGACTTTGTAGCCCGTCATACTAGAGCCATTTCGAGCCTATTTAGTACATATCCCCGACCATCATGGGTAAATTCAAGATGGCGACCATCATGGGTAAATTCAAAATGGCGACCACATGGGAGTACCAGAAAAGTGATGTTTTTGTCCATTTCTTCAAAACGTTTCCTTTTATGCTGATAAAAGCGGGTAAAAGCTATTTTATTTCGCATCAGATGATTATTTACTAATTCATCATGTAGTTTTATGGAAGAAAATTACATAAACTATGACGTCATCAGAGGGACCATCTTGGCTTCTTTTACATTAGAGCTTGGGTAGAATGCCTTTGTTTCAGTATCGTAGTCACAGAGATAACGAAAATATTTAGGGAAGATGGACATGGAGCATAAGGCAAAATGTGTATGGCTTATTTCTGTCTAGGATGTGAGGGTCGTCTATCCGTTATTATAAAGTATTGCAACCTTATTAAAACAAAGTATTTGTTGAACAATAAAGCTTCTGATTGAGTCTGCTCTCACTGCCAGATCGGCGATGCCTATATATTTATTAAAATTTGACGTAAACCTCTTGTCGCAGGTGTGCGGAACTACTTCATTACGAGGTCTTTTACGTCAATACGATGTGATTTCTGTTTGAATTTCAATCCATTACACATCAACCCATTCATGAGTAAAAAATGAAATGAACGTTCTGTTCCCCTTTACTCTTTTATTCAAGTGTGTATGTCAGCACGAAAGGTGGAAGCTTTGAACATTACATGGCAACTTTGTTATCCATTGTAAGCTACCTCTAGCTTCTTTAAGGAACAATTCTTTAGTACGTCAAGTATGACAACTTCAATCGGGTGCACTGTGTACAATACAATTTGTCAAGTAGCTTTTCCAGGTTCAACAAGGTTCCCCACATGTAGTCACGTATTGTATTTGGCTTACATGAGGAATAAGCCGAACATTTCCTCAACTTGTTGGTTAATTGAAAGTGGAGCCCAGACAGGGGGCTGAAACTTGCCACACTATACCCTTGGTTCAAGCTCTACCAGAAAATGTAAAACACAATCCAGGACGTCACAGTGACGTCATTTTCAAAAACGGCATTTTTGGTCGCTTTTTCGGTCAGATTTTCCGATTTTTTTATTTATGCAATTTCTCCGCAAAAACTGCATGATAAATTAGTAAATATTAATGTGATGTGAAATAAATAGTTTTTGCTCACTTTACATCGTAGAAAAGCAGAAATTCTGAAGAGATATAACAAAAACATCACTTTTCTGGTACCCAACGTGGCCGCCATATTGAACATACCCATGATCCTCTGCTCGGGGGGGGGGGGTGCGAGGTTTACGCAAATAGGCTCAAAACTAGAGGTTCCGCTTTGACCCTTGGGTTGCTGCTCCGGCATGAAGCCTATGCTGGTTGTTTTTTAAGCAGAAACATATGTCTCTCCCAACCTCCCACCTTGCCTTGAGTGGGCACATTATTTAAGGGAAAGTGCTATAAAATGAATGTAGCAATAAGTATCCTAAACAAAGCTGTGCATCTAAAAATATTAATTGCGAAGAGGAGATTTTCATTGTTGCAGTAACCCAGTGAGGATTCGGGATTTATATAGCAATGAATGGATTGCCCACATCTACAGCGTCCAACCAATGTGAAATACATGTAATTGTGAAGCATCAATTATTTTGAAAGTGATCGCATTATAGGAAAGCTGCAGAACATACAAGAGGCACATCTATTATATATATGCTGTACTGTAAATTTGTCTTCAGTAGTTTCCAAGATATGGAGTGAACAAAAATTGGACAGACAGACAAGCACATTTTGCATGGACCCATGCAAGCACGAGCTCACACTAAAATCTAATTAGATCACAAGGCCATTCAATGAAGCTTCCATCCAAGGTTGGTGAAATTCCATCCAGCAGTTCTCCACACATCTTGTAGACAAGAGTAGTCCTGTACATACATGTAACAAAGATGGACATCAGAAACAGATGGATGCACGCGCGCACACCAAAAAACATAATCAGATGCAGAGGTCATTCCAATAAAGATTCCACCCAAGTCTGGTGAAGTTCCGTCCAGTAGTTCTCCAGATATCTTACAGACAAGGCCTGTCTATACATGCTGAAGTAGATGGACAGGCGGACGGACAACAGACCCGGACGAACGCATGCATGCATACCGAAACCTAATCAGATGAGGAGCCCATTAGCTTCCATCCAAGTTTGGCGAAATTCCGTCGGGTAGTTCTCCAGATATCTTGCAGACAAGGCCTGTATATACATGTACCAGTAGACGGACGAATGGACGGACACGAACGAACACTCGCACACACAGCGAAACCTAATCAGATGAGGGGGCTATCCCAATGAAGCTTCCATCCAAGTTTGATGAAATTCCTTCACGTATTTCTCCACATATCTTGCAGACAAGGCCTGTATATACATGTACAATTAGATGGACAGATTGACGGACAATGGACACGGATGAATGCACACACACACACCAAAACCTAACCAAATGAGGGGCTATCTCAATGAACCTTCCATTCAAGTTTCGTGAAATGCCGTCCAGTAGTTCTTCGGATATCTTGCAGACAGGTCCTGTATATACATATACATGTACAAGTAGATGGACAAGCGGACGGACACCAGACATGGACGAATGCTTCCACACACACCAAAACCTAATCAGATGAGAGGGCTATCCCAATGAAGCTTCCATCCAAGTTTGGTAAATTTCCGTCCAGTAGTTCTCCAGATATCTTGCAGACATGGCCTGTATATACATGTACAATTAGATGGACGGACGGACGATGGGCACGGATGAATGAACACACACACACCAAAACCTAATCAAATGAAGGGGCTATCCCAGTGAAGCTTCCATCCAAGTTTGGTGAAATTCCGTCCAGTAGTTCGCAAGATATCTTGCAGACAAGGCCTGGATCTACATATACAAGTAGATGGACGGACGGACACTGGACAAGGATGAACAGACGCTCACACGCTAAAACCTAATCGAATGAGGGGGCTATACCCAATGAATCTTCCATCCCAGTTTGGTGAAATTCCGTCCAGTAGTTCTCAAGATATCTTCCAGACAAGGCCTGTATATACATGTAGAAGTAGATGGACGGACACGGATGAAAGCACGCACACACACCAAAACCTAATCAAAATGAGGGGGCTATCCCAATGAAGCTTTCATCCAAGTTTGGTGAAAGTCCGTCCAGTAGTGCTCAAGATATCTTGCAGACAAGTAAAGGGGACGGACGGACAGACAGACAGGCAGACAGACAGACAGGCAGACAGACAGACAGACAGACACTAGATGTCTCCCACCAACATAGTTGGGGGAGACAAAATTACCCCCAATATGATAAACTATGAAGTCACGGAGTTTCAGCTCTCCATTTTGTGTCGTTCCTGAGATCGCGCAGAAAGTTTGGTATGGGGGGGGGGGGTGGCATTTCCCCCCCCCCCCCCCACCAGGCCTGGTAGCGTTAACCCTATCTGGCCTGGGCGATTTGGGGTGTACCCAAGCCTGGGGGTGGGGGCGGAAAGTGCCCCTCCCCTATATATTTTCGCTATCGCTAAGGCGAGTGGGCTGAAACTTACCACACTATATCTTTGTTGAAGCTCTACAAGAAAATGTAGAAAAATCCAAGATGGCCGCCATGATGACGTCCTGTGACGTCATATTCAAAAAGAGCATTTTTGGACGATTTTTCGGTCAGAATTTTCGATTTGTTTCTCTTCGCAAAAACTGCATGATAAATTAGTAAATAATAATCTGACATCAAATAAAATAGGTTTTACCCACTGTTCCATACAGAAAAGCAAAAAAATGTTTTCACTTCTCTGATACCCCACATGGCCGCCATTTTGAATTTACCCATGATCCTCTGCTGAGGGGGTCATGTAAATCGGTTCAAAATGACCTCAATATGATAATCGAAAAGGTCACGGAGTTTCAGCTCTCAATATTAACTGGGGGGGGGGGAGGGGAGGCGGGAGGAAAGTGTGTTTCACAATGTAGGAATATCATTATATTATAAAGCAGTATACACCCTGAGGTGTATACGGATTATCTCGTACCAGGTTTCAAGAAAACGTGATTGAAATTTGGTGGTAATAGTGTCCTTCAAATAAGGTCTTTGGATTATTGATGCGGATTGCTGTCTACTGAATGTATAACCTGACGCCTAAACATTGTAAATCATGCAACAGCTCTGCTTGTGGGCTGTCGTACTCCGTGTATTTATATACTGACCAGAACTGGAGACACGGGACCGAAACCCATTCAATCCGTCATTCCCATACTGTGGTAATAAAAATATGTCTTCGTGGTGAAATCCCATTTTCCTCCTATGAATCATATATACGGGGGAATATTTGTAACTAGTGATATCATAACTGGCATGTGATAAATATATTTATATTATTATATTATGTTTTAAGCACGGGACCACATTCTTAATCTTAATGAATAATTCGGTAAGTTTTGAAGGTGATAACAGATACATTGATGTTAGAAGTTCGTTAGAAATCAATTGTTGAGGAGACTTCCATGATAATATGTGCTACATTGATCATAAAGCATAGAAGCTACGAAATTACTATTTCTACGCAGATCTCATAAAGATGGATGAGTTCTGGACGATCGTTTATCGGGAAAAAGAGGGACACCGGACAAATGCAATATCATTTGGAGTGTAGAAAGCAATAGTCATAGACCTTCTCTGGTCGGGAATTAAGTTCTATAGAGCTTTTTCTTTCCCTAAGGAGAACAATTTTGTATTATTATATATGGCTTCCCACCGTGCCGTATATAGAAGTGCAAGATATTTTTATTTATAAGCCGTGCTTTTATTGATTAATTTTATAATATGTTTAATTATTCTTATATTTCTAGATATTCTTTACAGATGAAAATAATATAATCTGTTCAATTTAACTTTTATTTCAAGAAATTTGAATTGTCGACCAAATCATTTTCAATTCCAGAGATTGTTTATTTTGATAGAGCAGATCTTTGTTGACTTTTATTGGTGTTACTCATAATTAACATGTATTTGTTTTTCTTGATATTGAGTGATAGTCGATTAGAACAGAACCACGTATAGATTTTCTCTAACTCTTGAGATACAATATGAAATGCCTGAGTGAGGAGTACATTGTACTGGTGTCAAGAGCAAACAGTATAAGTTTGAGTATATCACTGACACTACTTATATGATTAATATAGATAAGAGTAGTGGTCCAATAATGGAACCTTGGCGTACGCCACATGAGCTGCGTTCTGTGTCATCTTTATTTTATTTTATTTCGAAAAGACTTATGGTATATCATACCAATGATAAATGTATGCGGCCACCAGGCAAAATTTTGCATAATCTGGGATTTCGTATGGTCCGCTGGTCGGAATTTCTACACCGGATTAATCATAATTTTGAGGTAATGCGGATGAACATTAATAAGATATGTTGATTCCTTTGGAAATTGCTCAGCAATTTTAGGTATATGCTCCATCATATCAGAAATTTACGGAAAATCATATTTCGAGGAAAACCCCTGGTCGATCTTGAGTGTGAGAACCAGCGAGTAGCTCTGTCGTTGATGGTTGTGTCTGTAACAAACCAGCTTTGCTCGAGTGAGATCGGTTGTCGTCACTAAAAATAAACAGAAAATACATACATGCGCAAGGTGAGAAATGAGATCATTGATCCTCGATAAGTTATGTAGTCTTTGAAGGGAAGCATGTCAGAGTTACCGGCATGCAAGCTAGTTTAGAATTGAAAGATAACGCCAATTCAAATTATATGATTCATTACACTGATGTCTTTCAGACGATAGATGTAATCTGTATATACATGGTCGCAGAATGTGCTTAAGACATTGCCGCCTGCATAATTTTATAAGATATCAAGTATATAGCATTATGGGTCATATACCAGCCTGGATACAGGCATCAGATCCGACATTCAGTAGGAAGTCTTCATCCATTAAGACGTGGTAATAACATTATTGAAATTATTGAAATGGTACTACTACCCGGTCACCAAGGGAGCGTACATGGACCTCAGCGATTGTTTCATCATACCATACGGATGTGGTTTCTTCACAACGATGAATTTTTGTGGTTAAGGATATGGGAACCATAAGGAATTGCTGAGATATGTAAGAAATCACATTTGCCTTTCGAATGGAGGACGTGTTACAGTGGATTTCAACAAACATATATTTAAACGGTGACTCTATATGAAGTTAATATCGTACAGTTCTGTTTATTGATTCTCTTCATTCTGACATTCGTAGACACGGCGTCTTTGTCATGAACTAGAGTATGGCAACTATTAAAATGCGCTACAGGAATACAAAACTAGCTCTCTGCATGGCACCGTTAAACTATACTTGCAGGGTGGGCCTTTCTTCTTCATGCTGTGTGAGTCAACGCCAGGGTTCAAGTTTACTGCGGCACTCAATAACGCAAATGCATACAACAAGCCAGAGATTCTTGTCAGTACGCCGGCGCATTTTTCCATCACACTTGTTATATTGCGCTTAATTCCAGGCAACGAGCAGTTGTTCACGGAAAGGACAAGATGTCTAAGTGCTTTGCTTTGGGAAAAGTGAGGACACGGCAGACGATCGATATTACAACGAGAGTACATCTCACAACTGCTCTGTAATCAGTCATTCCAAAAGACGTTTCCCTCGATCGTAACACAAGAAGAAAAATGTATGAAAAGAAAGTTCGAATATAGAAAAAGAAGATGATTGGAAACAAAAGAAAAAATCTAAAAGTACAAAAAGTAGATTAACAAGTTGTCCACCGGAATGTCCAGTATTTCAAGATGATAGGGATGATCAAAACTCAAATGAAATTGAGATTTCTTTGGTTACTGGAGATGTATGATGACGTTCTACACCTGTGATTCTTGCTCTATCATACCAGAGAAATAGGAAGAAGAAAAGGAAAAGGAAAACATGGGTTCGATGTTGGGAAACCTGGGAAAAGGAAAACCTGGGTCGATGTCATCATATGGATTAAGAATACTAATCAGCGATACGGATTTGATATTTTTGGAACATCATGATGTCTTGCTGGCTTCATTGAAAACAGTTGACCGCTTCTCTCTTGCTGGGAATTAGCATAGTTTTATGTATACGATGATTTATTCTCTTAATTTTGTCCTAATGCTATTATATGAATTAGGTCTTTGGATTATGGACGCGGAAATTCTTTAATGGGCGACGGTTGAATGTTGAATGACGGACTAGACGCTTGTATATTGACTATTAGACCGCTTCTCTCTTGCTGGGTATTAGCATAGTTTTATGTATACGATGATTTATTCTCTTAATTTTGTCCTAATGCTATTATATGAATTAGGTCTTTGGATTATGGACGCGGAAATTCTTTAATGGGCGACGGTTGAATGTTGAATGACGGACTAGAAGCTTGTATATTGATTATTAGAACCAGCGGGCTTCCATGTCATTGACGATGTCGCCTGGTAACGGGTCTGTGTTGCTCGAGATAGGTTGTCCTCACGAAAAAACAAGTGAGAAATGACTACATTGTAGTCAAAACCTGCGGCAGTGGCAATAATACAGTGAAAGACATGTCAGCGGAGGTAGTGGTAATTGTAGAAAAAAGCGCCATCTGCCAGTGTTTATATGCCAAGGGAAGTAATTTTCAACTTGTAACCCACAATTGTAGGGATTGCGTAATAGTTCTGATACCATATATATATATTCACTTTCCCCATTCAAAATCCGACGATTTTGACTCGGCCGTGCCGTCTATACTGAATTGACAGACGAACTCACCATGATCGCTTTGGCAATGTTTTGGTACAAATATCGTGTATGCCAAGTTTCATTCGGTTCAGTCGTTACTTTTTGCAAATCAAAAAGGCTTTCAAATATTTGGAAATCCAAACAAATTTCGAGGATTTAGTCATAGCGCGAAAATATGCGCTCTTCAGTCTCCCTTCTCGCTTAATTTGCCGATCAAAATGGAAAATTTATATTTCCTTCAAGGTTATTTTTCAATAAATTTAGTATCAGGTCTATCACTTCGATCTGTGAAACTACGGAATGGGATTTAAGGCTTTATCGAACTGTCCAAGAGGCATAATGACACTTTTTCACTATTCAAATTGAGGCCTGTTACAGTCTTGATATTCGATTAAAATAATTAATTAGGTTTCTGCATTTACGTTCGTTATCATCTGCGAACTAAATTCTTTGCCACTCTTTTCCACGCAGCAAGTCAATACCAAGACATGGTTTGCTTCTTCTATATAAATGATTAACTATTTCATTCTTAGGAAATATCATCTCATCTGACATGTTCGGCCAAGCCATTTCGAAGGTTGCTAATTTTATTAATTTCTTTTCTTTAAAATCAAATTCTGCAAACAAGAAACATTTCTAGTCAGTATCTATGGATATCTTCCTATACTCAATTTGCGAAAATGTTTGTCATTCCGAAGGTGATTCAAGTGCGAAGTTTCGGGGCTAGTTTACTAAACAAGGTCTGTGTGTAAGAGAATGATGTCGAATTCTCGTTATTATCTTTTGATACATCAAATTGTTGCATTCGCGAAAATGACTGCCAAGTTAAAGTCAATGCGAAAGGTATCTAAGTATCAAAATCAAACTCGAAAACCCCTCCAGGAAAGCAAAGGCCCTAGCTTTTGGCCACGAGGTCAACATCGTTTTTATGGCCAGTATCTGCTATATATGACGTAAACTGATTGACAAAGTAACGTAAATTTTGTATAGAACCAGTAAATTCTAGCAGAAATGGGCCCCGACTTGAGAGAATGATGTCAAATGTAATATGTTTCTGCGCATTGTCTGCTGATACACATAAGTATTGAATTTACGGAAGTGATTAATGCTATTCTAAAGGGATTCTGAATGCGGAAAAGAGGACGGGAACATCAATACCAGCGAATCAAGGCCCTGGCTTGCGAGAATGAGGATAGAGAGGCTGTGTTCTGAAAGAGAATCATTCAAAATAGCTATTTGCCAAATGTCATGCAACCGAAAGTGCACTATATAACTGCACGACTGTGAGGTATTGTTCGCGCACAGGGGTGTCCAACTCATTAAATACTAGATAGTCATTTCTGTCTCTTCGAAGTGGGCTACCATTTGAAATTGTCCGGTAATGAGGAGTCCATCTGAATCCTTTCGTCGGCAAAATAAGCATTCAAGTTTCAAGATTTTATTGTAAAAACACCAGTCAAAGGCAGAGTACAAAATTTTACGAGGAATACAACTAGAGAAACAATGGAACAGTGACATGAATATTAATATTTATATATATGTTATATCTGAGAGACATGTTATATCTGAGTGTTACCGTTGATATTAGAACCTTGATTTTTGGCATTAAAGTGCATCAGGGAACCGTTACCAGCATGTTTCGAGCTGACCTACAGTTGATGAAAATTTCTGGTGATTTTTGATTAAAATCACTGGTGAATCTAACTTGAGCCGTGCCCATCTTAATATAGGCAGGATTTCAACTGGGGGTCCAAGAGTTCAGCGTGCGTCGGAGTCCTAATGCCTAACCTACTTCTTATGTCATGTGACGTTATTCCCACTGGGCATGACTAGGCATGAAGGTGCATTAAGGGACTGTTGCCAGCATGTTTCGAGTGGGCCTACTTTTGATGACAATTTCTGGTGATTTTTGGTTAAAACCACTGGTGATTCTAACTTGGGCCGTGCCCATCTTAATATTGGCAGGATTTCAACTGGGGGTCCAAGAGTTCAGTGCGTGTCGGTCGAGGATAGTTCCCATGGCCCACAATCAAGTGGCTTGTTAGTCACGAATTCGGCCTTCAGTAACGTGATTTCATGGCCTGGGCTACTTGATTTTGGGCCATGGGAACTATCCTTAACCGTGCGTGTCGGAGTTCAAATGCCTATCCTACTTCGTAGGTCCTTTGACGTTATTCACCCTATTCTCATATATAATAATTAACGAAGCAATAATTCATTCCACCGAATATAGTTGCAAATGAATTCAAACGCGCTTGAAGACAGTGTTGTCATGTGAGATCGGAGGTTGAAAAGAAAAATGTGGCAGAGATCACACTCTCTTAGCGCATGCGCATTTCAAAAAGTCACAAGAACAAGAAGAACAACAACAACAACGCGAGCCTCCCGTAGACCTGCGTGCCGCAGGTAAAAATAGAAACACATACCGGTACATGCACATGGCGAGAAATGAGATCAGTGATCATCGAGCAAAATATGTACAATAAATCAAGTTCAATAAATCGAAGCAGGCGTACTGGACAAGATTAAGTATTCATACTGAGCAGACCCCGATGTCTCACCAGAAAATGTACTAGAGAGCTTAAGATCGTCTTTTCTTTGAACAGATGTCGGGAGGTGCACTAGGGATTTGAGATTTGGGAGAAGAAGTTGTCAAGACATCTATTATTATATGCATATTGACAGTCAGTCCGTTTGCTGCTAAAAAACTAAGCAACAACAATACGACATATATGTAATGAAATATGTGTCAAAGTTTTATTGACGAAGCATCGGGTCTAACTTAGAGGTAATATGCGATCCAACGTGGACTATTACACCCGTCATGACCGCAGAATAACAATATGGTCCGCCATTTTTAACACTGTGAAAGTAGGTTAACTGTGAGAGAGGGTGGGGGGTGCCGCACTGGTGAAGGCACAACATGGGAGAGATATTGCAAGGTTGAAGAGGATGTAGACCGACAACAATTTGTCGGCGTTCTTCAACATATTACATACTTCTTCGAATTTTCGCTGAGATTCTTCCAACATGTCAGCCATGCCCGACTCTTTCGTCACAGATCAGTTTCATTTCTCTGAACACAGTATGTAACTGACGAAGAAAGTGAAATGAGTAACCCTCTGTACGATTTGTAGTGAAATCGAATCGAGCAAAATAAGGCCCATGATTGTGTAACACAAATTCGACTGAATCGTGTACGTTGTCAGGATGCATATCTTCCCAGTCTCGACATCCGCGGTTGAAGATTGTATTACTACAAAAAAAAGAAATATACCGTTGTTGTCAGTCACATTACAGCAGTTTGTTGAGTCGGCCATTCGCCTTGGAAACGTAACTGGACGTGCCATATTTCCGTTGTAATCCGCTAAAATAGGACACGAAAGCAAGCATATACCGAAAGCCAGCAGGAAAGATGATGCTCATTACTTACGAAATACTCACCACCGAGAATCCCTTATCGGCTCAGGAACACATCATATATCTGCACACATCAAACCAATGGATCACATTCAGTAATAGATCGGAAGATAGACCGGAAGATAGACCAGAAGATAGCCGATCTAGGGCTCCTCCAATTTTGGACATCAATGAAGACAACGTACATTTTCATCACTTTGATCACAGAGTGTGTTAATTGCAGAAGGCCGCTCAGGGAAAGATACAATATTCACCATATCCGAGAAGAATTGTAACTTTTTCATCTGTGCCTGAAACCGTAACCAGACGACCCAATGGTCAAAATTTACTGGTATACGTTACCACATTTGCCTTTGAGTCACATTGGTCGCCAGACAGCGTATATCTAACCGATGGTTCCATATGCAACTAGCAAAGATTATGAAATATCCACTTCATTCGAATAAGGTTTTCTCATTGCTTAGAATATAAGGACTAGTGAAAAATGGCTGGTGGACTACGGAAGATTTCATGTTCGTTGATGCTGTGGTTGGAGTAATTCACTGATCGACTTCAGTGATATATTTATCGATATTTATATCAAACATATATTTGTTTTATTCCATTAACATACACGGCCAAAAGCACTCAATAAAAAGGACGAGGGGTCTTTAACACTCTCACCCCAAACACCCTCCCTCAACTCCACGATTCACTGTGTACCCCTTTCTGGACATCGACATCCAATCTCATTCGGTCTTGTTCGTCGTATAGACAGGAACAAATATATGGAACCCCAGTTCGTTGCCTGTCAGTCCAGTTCAACTGCTCCCCAAATATGATTATTGCGTAATAGATAATGACATGTTTCTCATGCATATAGATATGGCCAAACCTTCATCCACAACCGAGCTAAACGTGTGTGTCTGTTAATAATATCGAGACATTTCCGTTGTAATTTTCCTGAATTAATGACCGCAGATTAGCGAGGGGGCGAGGTATTCTCACTACTTGAATCCAACAGATTAGAACAGAGTTGTCTCCCATCCACCCTAGATTTGAAGAAAATAGAAAAGCTTATTGAACTATGACGTGGGATAACGTACCCTCCTCGCCTGTGATGTGCGTCAGATTAAAAATAATTTCGTGTTCAGGTAGACCTATCACGTTAAACACACCTGTATCTTAACGTGTGTGAAGTTTTACGAACCCACATCTGAAACTGTGACCATAATACACAAACACTAGAACAAATACAGAATCCGATTACAGAATCGGTTCTTTATTCAGTTCTTTTCAATAGCTTACCATCTATTGACATTGTCAGCCACGGAGTGTCTGCCACGAACGAGACTGTTACAAAAATTAAACTATATTGGGATATTGAAGTTTTATGGTTTGTCAACATGGTAGTACCGTATGCAATCATCTGGTTACTTAACTGGTATTACTACTGATGTCAATCATTTATAAATGTGTTAACCTGTCCACTAGAGAAGGGAAAATACGTTTGCCGATAAGTTTGTGTCATTGGGGTGGTCTCCCTTACTAAGTGTACCGTACCGCGTGTTTTGTCTAACAGGCATCGGACCACTAAAAAAAAGAAGCCAATTTTTTCTGCCTATGTTGCCATGAATAATCGAAGGCAGGTGTTTGGAGTATGATATATGATCGGTTTCACTGCGAGTTTGATTCTAACTCAGGACCTAACTAGAACTCATGGACTTCGAATCGCCATCCCTCTTAAGCTTTTTCTCTGGCCTTTAGCTTCACCCAGAGAGGACGTGTACCGGTATACGACAGTTTGTTTAAGATGGTAACAGTTTAGAAAAGCGAAGGCAATCGCGTCACCCCGGTGCATGTTTAGTAGTCTCCTGTACCCTTTGATGAACCATGACAGAATGCACCAATATTTTTATGGGAAAATTAGGACACAAATCCTTACACCCACCTCACTGGGCTAACAGTTCTCAAATTCAATTTTAACTGATACTGTTGGCAACTCGTTATTCAGTAACCAGTTGTAGCCATTTCGACAGATGTATTGTTTGCCATCTAAGGTCACTTTTGTACAAGAGAAGTATAAGAATGCATTTCAAAATGGATATTGAATAATGAAATACGAAGACATTTTGTCGATACATCAAACGATGGCATGATGCACAAATAAATTATGAACTCCGTTGGATTTCAAATTTGTACTGTATCTGTGAGGAAATGGAAACTACTACTTGTTTATAGTGACTAATGTGAACAAGACTAAAGACGGCGAAAACAAAATAATAACAGCTGTGCTAAAAAGGGAGAAAACACAAGAACTAGCTAATTTAGCGTCATGGAAGAGTCTTGATTATCAGGATACAAAAGATCCATGGCCTATAGAGGTTTGCAACAAAATATCGCGCTATTAACACCCATAGCGCATGCCGATATCTCGCTAACCATGTGACATTATTACATTAGTGTAGCACGCAACGGTTTGTATATTTTTTGTCCATATGACTGGATGGCTGCTGCCAAACGTGATAAATGGTGGTTCGAACAAACATTCACTCTCACCTTCGGAGACTCTAGATTGTTCCTTCACCTTCTTGTCTAGAAGCGGTCACACACCTGGATATTTGTCATTTCACGAGAAAGGCTTCTTCCATTTGGAAACACCACGTTGAAGATCAAACTCCAATGATTATTACCCGTATTTCAACATTGATCTGCTAACACGATATAATCTATAGGTATTCAACTTAGAAGCGCCTGGTCCGTCATTCATTATTCAGCCGTCGTTCAACAAAGAATATTCGCATCCATGATCCAAAGATCTATTCCATATTCCAGCATTAGCAGCAAATTCAAAAAGACAATCATAGTATAAATATAGACTGCTTTCCTTCAAGAGATAAGCGGTCAAAATATTTTACTGATACCGACAGGACATCAAGAGGTTCCAAAAATATAAAATCCGTATCGCTGATCAGTATTCTTATGATATTCGTTGTAAAGTCGTTATCTAAAGAATGATGTATCTCAGTCACGCCGTTGAAACTGTTCATAAGAACAACTTGAGGATCTTGAAGTACATGGGTTCATACGACTCCTAGTCCCGGGTTAAGCGGGATTAGACACAAGTTACGAAACGTAACGCCATAGCGTTATAAGAGCCATATTTTACAATATCAGCGTTAATTAACGTGATGACGTTGAATGAACGTTGCCAGTATGTTAACTTCCAATTTTAGCGGGTTCCTGTTGTTTTGATGCATTTTGCTTTATTGTACCATGTAAGGGTCCTGTCTGTGTCTTGTGTGCTGTCCTCAGTGTTTCATAGGGTGGATGGAGGGTGTCTGGTTCCATGCTGCTCCAAAGATTTCTTCTTTGAAGTAGCAGGAACGCAACTTGGCTTGGTGGTGCTTTGTTGGTTTGTCGCGATATAGCTGAAATATTGTTGAAAGCCACGTAAAATTCTATTGACTCGCTCACTCACCGCAAATTTAGCTCTTTTCAATTTTGTACTAAAGCCCACAACGTTGACTCAACGACCAATGGGACGGTCAGTGAAAAAAGCGACATTTTGCTGCCATCATGCTATCTACTTGACGTTCATTGCGCTATTATACCCGAAATTCGACTAAACGATTGATGATGCACCAGAAGCATCTGATAACACTGCTTTGTTAGTAAATGACCACTCGACTATCTCTGCTTCCAAGTGCTAACGAGAAAACCACTGAACAATGTTACTGTTTTTATGTTTATGTCAGCATCTGATGAAATTACTTGTTTGTCTGTCGTTGTCAGGTTGAGACCACAAAAACTGCCTAACGCCACAAGGAGTGTAATTCGTCGGATCATCTATTGAGCTCACGGCAACGGATTCCCATTTTCTTCAGCTCGTAGCACAATCATAATGAAAGGTATGTAGCCACTATTATGATTCATTTCTAACAAACACTATTTTATACAGGATCATCGGTCTTGTAGGAAAGATAAATTTAGAAAGAAATAAAATATATACGAAATATCATCGTACAGTTTCTGCCTTATCGTCGATAACATTTTATATAAACGGTTTGGTTTCTACAGCAGCGAAGCAACGACGCATGCAAAACGGGGACTGTAATCAAATATTTTTGAGCTAGGGAAGCTTCAGCCCATGCCATCATATTCTCATCCTACTCCTTCTTTTCTCGACTTTCTCGAGTTTTCCACAGCCCATCGAATTGTTCACAGATTTCGAGGGTGGTGGAGAAGCAAACATCCAAAATGCCCATTTGGGGCTGGGAACTATTTTTAGTCGTCGAACTTCATCAGGGTAGCTATGGAGTCCGGTAGATTTATTGGAGATAAAACAAGAGACGATAGGCTCTATGAGCTACATCAGACATGCATCTACGAGTCCGTCATGCTATTCACGTTTCAATAACATTGTAGTATTTTTTTTTTAATATGTTCGAGAGTACGTGTCACTCGTTGGAGTAGCCACATGACTTTCCGACTGAAAACCGCCAAACCTTTAAAAGTTAAGGAATTAAAACGAACATCGGGAGAAGAAAGAAGAGAAGGGCAATATACATTCATGGGGTTTTGCTATAGCTGACGTTACTTAACCATTTATTGGTCAGGGAGTCGTGCGACTTGGTTATTCATTTTAAAAGGGTATATGACCCATTGGGGACCGGAAAGATGGAAGGCTTTCAGCCTAAGATGGAAGGCCTTAGTCTGGAGGTTACAAAGTGAATACTGTGTGAAATACAAGTAGTAACATCTAATCAGGTTAGCCTAAGTAAATCACGGCCTTGCTGAAATGTGAATAAGATGGAAGACTTTTGTCCATAGTGCCAATAACCCTCTTGTTAAACATCCATGAACATGGAATATATCATCGACACATGACCCGAGTATAACTTAAAAATAATTTTGTGTTGGTGATCTGCAAGCATGTCATCGGTCTTTCCATCTGTTAAGAAACATACTGCCAATAATTGGGTCCCAAGTTGCAGAACCAATTCAGCCATATCGCTAGATTTGAGCGCATCCGACTGCTGCTTTCTTGCACATAATTTCAGAAAGCCCTTTATGGCTCAGTTAAACATAACATTAATACCGAGGGTTATCTCAGTACGTTTATTCAGTTGATGACCTCGTTCATACTGAAGATGTCCTATAGATATAACGGAATGGGTTTAAGAGCGTGTATCCAAATGAGCTATATACATTAGGTGTTTATACCGAGGGCATTTATCACGTATTCATGTATCTCTGGTTGCGCATATGAATAATATCTTCCTATCAAATCTGATTTCCAGTTAGCATTAGCATACCATCCATTCTGAAGTCGTGGTCCATTTTGAATCTACCGTCGCAAGACCACATTCCCATGACGTTATCGACAGTCAAATACACCAGTAATGCTAATTCAGCCATTACCGGTATTGCCAATGATGCTCATATCTCTGTCATAATCATACAGTTAGCTTAGTTGAAATTCCGAGTTAGTCGAAGTAAACCACATTTCGATTGCTATTGCTGATTCGAACACAATGAGGCTTAGAGTCAGAAAGTGTCCGCACAATCCCTAGCCTCCGGTTTAGCGGGATTAAGCTTGCGATTTTTTCATGTGAGATTTATAGTCATGCAAAACTGAAGTTATAATACAATTATATTCCTACTTTGTGAAACACCCTTCAATCCATTTCACAAGTACGCGGCATATCGCCACGATAACTTGAACTTGTGCCGCGTACTTGTGAAATGGATTGAATTAGCGAGCTGTTCCCAATTGGACTCGGCAGCTCAGTTGGTAGAGCAGTGGGACGGTATCCCCTAAGTCGTGAGTTCGATTCTCACCCGAGCCAGTATTTCTGGCAGGGTGTTTCACAATGTAGGAATATAATTATATTATAATTAATCTCTGAAGATGACTGAAATTATTAGTAAAAACTGAAGTTCCTGACCTAAAGGTTGGTTTATTTTCACGAAGGAATTCAGATGATATGACCCAGTGCATTTATTAAGTGTATGGGTCTTTGGGTTCTGAGATGAAATATTAAGACCCCTGTTTCAATACGGAATCAGCCCCAAGGTGTATGCCACGAAGATCTCACAGTGAAACATAATGATCGACTGTATAGATTATGAGATTGTAAGAGAAAATTTTTATGAAGCAGCTAGTTTAGAAGATCTATTTATCCGGGAAAAAGAAGACTGTATTTTAAGTTATTTGAGAGAAATCGCTTTGCTGTATAAATTTTAATGCATGAACATTATTTTTGGTGGATTTTGTTGATTACTTCTGGATTGCTCGGTTACTAACTTGTTTTTGTTGGAATACTTAGGATTATGTTTGCTCTTTCTCTCTCGGTCTCTCTCTATCATGAAATGATCATGGTCGATTTCCGTGATCATCACATATCTATATATATCACTGCTGCCAGATCTATCGATAACTGGCGATTTTTTTTATCATCTGAGAGACCTTTGACATGCACAGCTGGCAACAAAAGAGTGTTCTCATTTTGAGGTCGATTTATATTGTAGGTTGATGGCCACCAGAATAATTTACGGACGTACGACGCTCATAATAAATTAATGTGGTCCATTAACATTCCACGAAGACGCCATTTTAAATTTATCCATGATCCTGTGTTCGGAGGATTATGCAAATAGGTCCAAATGACCGCAATATGATAAACCACAAAGCCAGGGAGTGTCAATTGACAACTATAGATTTTGGCGTTCCGGAGATAGGTTACAAAGTCTTGTAGGAGGGCCGTATAGGGTTAATGCCTATATTTATATATTTTCTTAAGTAGAACCCCAATCCCATCGCTTTTCAATTGTTTTCAATAGGCGTTTGCTGTCGTTATTATTTCAGTTGCATTTGGGTCACCTCCAGTGACTTCACTGCTATCCTTCATTATGTTTCAGCCAAAACTGTGCCTCATGTTCATGTTCCCGGCGTTAAATGCCCGTTTTGACTTTCCATCTTCCGGGCTGCCCATCTAAGACTATATTCCAGTCACATTTCGACGACGACAGATAGTCATATATTTGAAATTATGTACATATACATTTTTTGTTATTTTCCTCAACCTCATGGCTAATATGACAACGTTTGACGGCGTTAGAACCAAACAAAAATGTTCGACCCGATTGGCGTCAGACTCCCTTCTTGATCTCTTTTCTTTTAAGTTACCTACAGAGACTCGAACACCGTCATGGCGAATTTTTATAATATTTCGACCAAAAAGGTGCCGTTTGAGCCGCATAGCAAATTACCGCGTGGTCATCTCCGAAACTCACAAAATTGTCACTGGTCATCCAGACATTCCTCCTGCAGTGATCGCAAATTCGTTTTCTTGCAGGAGGAGGAATCAATATTCACGGCCGATTATTACCTCGTAGATCACTCACTCGTGGCAAAACAATATCATATTATTTTTAGGACAGAGAGATATATCATAATGTACTTTTTCTCAGATTTTTTATCTCTCTCTGTACTAGTTTGAACATCTGGCGATCAAATTCATTTCATTTCATTTCATTTTTATTTCACCCAAGCATTCGAATATATACAATAAAAATATAATACATAGGCGGGATTAAAACCCCAGGGGGCTTGTTCTATCCCAAGAAATAATAAATATAGAAGTTTGATGTAATACCGGTGAAAATTAAATACCTAGCTTTTTGTCCTCCGCCACGAAGTGGTGGGAGGACTTGGAAATCCTAGCCGTCCGTCCGTCCTTCCGTCCCTCCGTCCTTCCGTCCGTCCGTCCGTCCCACATCTTGTGAACGCGATATCTTGAGAACAATTCGACCAATCGACTTCAAACTTGAGAAGGTGCTTCACATCAGTTAGACAGCCATTGGTATTGATTTTCACTGAGGTACGTAATCCAAGATGGCCGCCATCGACCATATTGGATTCTGTCCGTCTAACATCTTGTGAACGCGATATCTCGAGAACAATTCTACCAATCGACTTCAAACTTGAGAAGGTGCTTCACATCAGTTGGACGGCCATTGGTATTGATTTTCGCTGAGGTACATAATCCAAGATGGCCGCCATCGACCATATTGGATTCTGTCCGTCCCACATCTTGTGAACGCGATATCTCGAGAACAATTCTACCAATCGACTTCAAACTTGAGAAGGTGCTTCACATCAGTTAGACGGCCATTGGTATTGATTTTCACTGAGGTACGTAATCCAAGATGGCCGCCATCGACCATATTGGATTCTGCCCGTCCCACATCTTGTGAACGCGATATCTCGAGAACAATTCAACCAATCGACTTCAAACTTGAGAAGGTGCTTCACATCAGTTAGACGGCCATTGGTATTGATTTTCACTGAGGTGCGTAATCCAAGATGGCTGTCATTGACCATATTGGATTCCATCCGTCCCAGATCTTGTGAACGCGATATCTCGGGAACAATTCAACCAATCGACTTCAAACTTGGGATGGTTCTTCACGTCAGCCAGACGGCGATTGGTATTGATTTTCACTGAGGTGCGTAATCCAAGATGGTTGCCATTGACCATATTGGATTTTGTCCGTCCCACATTTTGTGAACGCGATTTCTCGAGAACAATCCGACCAATTGACTTTAACTTGAGAATGGGGCTTCGCATCAGTTCGACGGCCATTGGTATTGATTTTCACTGTGGTACGTCATCGAAGATGGCTGCCATTGACCATATTGGATTCACTCCGTCCCACATCTTGTGAACGCGATATCTCGAGAACAAATCAACCAATCAACTTCAAACTTGGGAAGGTTTTTCACATCAGTTAGACAGCCATTGGTATTGATTTTCACTGAGGTACGTAATCTAAAATGGCTGCCATTGACCATATTGGATTCTGTCCATCCCACATCTTGTGAGCGCGATATCTCGAGAACAGTTCGACCCTTTGACTTCAAACTTGAGAAGGTGCTTCACATCAGTTAGTATAGTAGAGGTAGTATGTAATCCAAGATGGCTGCCATTGACAATCTTGGATTTCGTCCATCCTGCATCTTGTGAACATGATATTTTAAAAATGACTCACCCAATCGACTTCAAACTTGAGAAGGTGCTTCACATCAGTTAGATGGCCATTGGTATTGATTTTCACTGAGGTATGTAATCCAAGATGGCTGCCATTGACCATCTTGGATTTCGTCCATCCTGCATCTTGTGAACATGATATTTTAAAAACGACTCAACCAATCGACTTCAAACTTGAGAAGGTGCTTCACATCAGTTAGATGACCATTGATATTGATTTTCACTGAGGCACGTAATCCAAGATGGCTGCCATTGACCATCTTGGATTCCGTCCATCCCGCATCTTGTGAATGCAGTACCGTGAGAACAATTTGTCCGATTGACTTCAAACTTGAGAAGGTGCTTCACATCAGTTAGTATAGTAGAGGTAGTATGTAATCCAATATGGCTGCCATTGACCATCTTGGATTTCACTCACCCATATTGTACCCATCTGTGTTGTGAACGCGATATCTTGATCTATTCCACTCATCGATTTATAAACCTCTGACACCATCCACAAATCCATATACAACTACAGACTTACATTCCAGTGTTACACTACCCATTACTGCTTCCCAAACGTCCTCAAATTGTCTTAACAATTCCAGATAAACGTCTCTTTCCACATATCCACTTCCAAGTTATATTTAAGGAGATATTGGAAGCGTATATGCTGTATGCTCTCAAACAGGCTACTTGGCGGAGGACCTGCTAGCTACTCAGCTTGTTTTTATATAAACTACAAAAAAAATAACAAAAAAATAACCTAACAAGATATAGTTCCAAATTCCACGAATTTTCCAAGTCGAACATTTAGAAACTGTATACTCAGAAGAAAATGGCGTGATTTTCCAGAATGTGGATTTTGATGCAACATTTAAATAGTGAGATCGAAGTACAGGATTTCAAGTGAGGGGGTATCTTGTTCCATATTTTCGGGCCATCTGGTGCTATATAAGGATACGTCCGAAAGATAAATATGTCGATAAAGATTTAAACTGGACTGTCTAGTAGGGTATCTATGAACCAGAGATAGTTTTGTGAAGTAAGACTGAAATTCTTTAGGCATCAAATCATGATGGTTAAAATATTTATTAACGAATATAAGGACTAAATACTCATTTAATTGTTTAACAGATAATATTTTCAACTGAACAAATAGTGGAGCTGTATGGTCATACTTTGCTGAACAAGAATTAACCGTATGGCCTTTTTTGCAAGGTCTGTAAATGATTAAGATGACTGGAATATGTATTGCCCCACACAATATTACAATATGATAAGTACGGGAAAATCAAAGAATAACAAAGTATATACAGTGTCTTTTTGTTGAGGCAATCTCCTATATGGTGAATGATACCGATATTTCTACTTATCTTTTTAGATAAGTCTTCTATATGCGAAACCCAATTGAGTCTGTCGTTGAAATATACCCCGAGGAATTTGAACTTTTCAACCTGTTCTATGTCTATACCGGATATGGATAATTTAGGCTGGTTTCAAAGCTTGCACCGTTTAGAGGGTTTTATGAACATGAACTTAGTCTTTTTAACATTAAGAGAGAGTTTGTTACATGCGAACCAATTATATAAATTGATGAGCTCTCTCGACATAGTTTTCATCAAAAGCTCAGGGTCGTCATTTGACAGGGTGACAGATGTGTCATCAGCGAAAAGTAGAATTTCCACGACACGACTTGCAGCAATGATGTCATTGATATGAATAAGGAAAAGAACCGGACCTAAAATAGATTCTTGTGGTACTCCACAGGACACCGTTTGAAACGATAATATTGTATGATTATATTGAGTACACTGGGTTCTAGAGGATAAGTAACTATGAAACCATTTGTTAGATGTTCCCGTAAACCCATAATGATCTAACTTGTATAGAAGGATGCTGTGGTTGACTGTATCAAATGCTTTTGATAAGTCTAGGAAAGTTGTGATAGAATATTTCTTAGCCTCTCTGGCAGCAACTAATTTATCATGCAGCGACATAACCGCTAAGAATGTGGAATGATTAGCTCGGAATCCATACTGGTTAGCGCAAATTATATTGTACTTTTCTAAGAAGGCGACCATTCTGTTAACAAGCTTTTCAATTATCTTGCTCAGACAAGGCAGTACCGATATAGGTCGATAATTTTCGCATATATTAGTTTCACTGTTTTTGAAGAGAGGGGTTACTTTTGCAATCTTAAGTGCTTTCGTAACTACACCCAGACCGAAAGATAAATTTGTAATATGACAGAAAGACTCTATGATGAAATCTAATACCGGTTTAATTAACGATAAACGTAATCCATCAAGTCCGGGTGCACTGTTCTTTAAACCATTCTCAACCTCTTTGATCTCAGATGGGTTGCATGGGTCTAACTGGAATTGATCTCGACATGGATCATTTAGAAATTCCTTATAGTCATTCAAAGAGGAAGGAATTTTTGCTTCAAGTTTGGAGGCTACAGAGCTAAAGTGATCATTAAATCCATTAGCAATTTCTATTGGATCAGATTTGTCAATGTTGTTTATTTTAAATACAGCTGGGAGGGCAGAAGATTTCTTTCGATTCAGGAGATCATTTAATATTTTCCATGTGCCTTTGATATCGTTGTTACATTCATTAAATTTTACTTCAAAATAGTTCTTCTTGGCTAGTTTTAGGGTGTGATTTAACTTATTCCTGTACAATTTATATTCTTTCGTTATTGCCATGTCATCAAAACTAACTTGGGTGATATGTCGATATCCGATTTGATATCATGAATGACTCACTGACATATCAACGTTGTTACCAGTACTAATCACATTAAACAGGAGTTTTCGAGACACTCAACTGAAGGAAACGAATGAAGATGTTTTTTGGTCCCCAATGGACCCCCGGGGAGTCTGTGGACAGCTTGAAATAGAATAGAGTAGAATAGAGTTTTCAGTTTCCCTACAAACGAATCTCTGACATATTTATCCGTCTGTATGATTGGTTCAGTTACGTCTCCTTTGATACCTTTTATAACTAAGTTCCATTTGCGGCCCCACAAATCCAATTTGATTCTTTTGTTTCTTTCTTCTTCCAGTTCCCTTCTAATTTTAGGCTGGTCTTCTTCTTGAATTTCCGCTATATCATCAGACTCTAACGAATCCTCTACGACATTGACTCTCTTTCTCAATGACGACACGTTATTTTTTATATGTTCCAGTTCTATCCCAAAACTAGCGTGTAATTTCGCGAAACACTTACTGAGATCAGAAATATCCGTCACTTTGTAGGTTTCTTGTAATGATTTCATCTGGGACTCAGAAATTTCACAATTTTCAGAGTCAGAGCCAAACATGTTGGAGGGGTCCAAATCCTTTGTCTTCTCAGAGTCCTTATTCATTTCGTCCATAGGGCGCTTCCTCGAGCTCATTAGTCACAAATTCTTTGAAATAATAAATTCAATGATCAAGATAGTTATATCCTCAAAAGATTGAACACGGATGGCTGATAATAGATCTTTTGTAGACGGATTTTGTCCGGAGAGAACACAGTCACACCTGTCTAGTTGGCCACCATAACCGGAAGTCCGGTATAGATATCCCCAATGGTGGTCTCAAATGCAGCAAATCGAACGGAAAAGTGATAGCTGATGTTCGCACCAAAACACTCATTTGAAATAAACAATGCATTCGAGGTAGGTGTATACTTAGAAAAAACAATATATATGTTTGATAAACTGATGAAATATATTAAAACCATTCAATAATTTTGATTGAGTAGGTATTTATACATGAGATTACAACACATATAAGGGAAGTGGGAAGAGGTGCCGACATAATGACAGAGCCACATGACTTTACAGTATTCTACAGCCCATACTAAGAATCTAACGATTCGTGATGTGTGTTGTATCTCAGGTACGCTTTTATTGTACCTGTTCATGTGACAACTTGGATGACATGACTATCTGTACTTGTGTGTATTAATTTACAAGCGTCTAGTCCGTCATTCAATATTTAGCCGTCGTCCATTAAAAAATTTCCGCGTCCATAATCCAAAGACATAATTCATATAATAGCGTTAGCACCAAATTAAGAGAATAAATCACAGAATACATAAAACTAGGCTAATTTCCTGCAAGAGAGAAGCGCTCAACGGTTTTCAGTGATGCCAGCAAGACATTATGATGTTCCAAAAATGTCAAATCCCTATCGCTGAGCAGTATTCTTAATTCAGATGATTTTATTTGTAAAATCGTTATCTAGAGTATGATGTATCTCAGTCACGCTTTGATTGTGACTGTCCATATGGACACTATGATGATCTTGAAATACATAGGTTCATACGGCCCCTAGCTTCGCGTTAAGCGGAATGACCATTTTGCTATCAGCATGCTACATGTACATGTATCATCAAATTGAGAAACGTCGAGAGAAGGCGTTTGACAATATAGCCCTGTTTTATAAGTATCTGCAATAATGTTTCGTGACGTTGATTAAAATCGTCACATTTAACACAGGATCTAGAAAATGCTACTACGCGAGTTATGTATACGCCGTATACAGGTACTTCTGGAATATTACTCTCCAGATAGAGATAGTTTACGATGTAGAAATTGTAATCTCGTTTGTCGTAAAACAGATGATGAACGAGACTGTAAATTGGCGCCTTATGCAAGTGGCGGGAAAAATTGAAGGCGTCTGGCGACTAAAAGGTAACCATATGACTATACTGCAAAGCTTCCCAGGCACCTAACATTTAGACCCGAGAATACGGTAGCCTTAGTATCTCAGTCTCGCTTTTATTGCGAGGGTTCATGTGAAGATTATGAAGTATCCACACGGCCCCTAGCACCGGCTTAAGCGAAATTGTATACGCTAGCTCGGAAGCTGTGATGACAGATCTGATGTTAATGAACTAGCGTCGTGGACGTCTGATGGAGTGAACGCCTCAACATGGGGTAACCTGGTAAATGCAAGAATATCCAGGGAAATTAACCTGTAATGTCCGACGTCGTACGGCTTAAATTTCCCACCAAAACAGTAAACCTACATATATTTGTCGAGTGACATGTACAAAGGGCGGGTCTCGGGACTAACATTCAACCAGCAGAATCAACCCATATACAGATAATAAATTGGAGCGATATGCAAGAGGTGGAGAAGCTGACGTCTGACGACTAAAACG
>JAVTVY010054435.1:0-28625 GCA_036873755.1 Hanleya hanleyi | reverse complement strand
GGGTTAAGCGATAGTGAGAAAGTACAACAGTACAATGAGACGCTTCAGCGGTACATGACGTTCATGGACCAATACAAATCCCTCTCTACTCCAGCACCACCACCACCACCACGCGACACACCACCGACCTCAGCACCGCTCCAACAGCCTTCATTACCAGGGTACCACCCACAGCCCCACAGTGGATCGAAGACGAAGTCCTGAAGAGTGTACCTGCATAGTTCAAGAAACAAGCTGGCCTGGTATTACAACGAATGAAACAGAATCCTAACATGACTTTGAATGATAATGGTGAACTCCTGGTACAGAATCAGGTGGTCCCCGGGACCCACATGACGGATTTAGTGAATGACCTGATGCGTCAACGCAGGTCGCACACGAATCCTCGAGGATGGGAGGTCTTCGCTCAAGGCTTGAAAGACATGCATGTACTACAGGAATTGGTGGGGAACCCCCAGCGCTGGGCCTTTATGCAATCACCCAGTCGTGCACGACGACTCGCACCACAACCTTGGGAACCGGAGTCACCCCCCAAATCACCACCACGGCGGGCACCTACTTTTTCACCCCTTTTACCACGCCACCCCCTGCAACCACCAAGAGCTAAGTCACCGCGACCATCACGACGATTAGCGCCCAAGGGCTGGGAGAAGTATTAAAAACAACAGCAGCAGCAGGAAAGCGCAGTCGTCATGTTTTACCTCACCCTACCCAGTAACAGCTCGGCTGATGTGTTTCCTGACAACACCTTGACCAAGTACGTGACCCAGTTACCGCAACCGTTGCCTTTACCTGGACGCTGGGAATGTGGACTCGTGGATATCCAATACCCTTACTCGTGGTACAACGTGCGAGCCAATGAAGTATGGTACGAGGTGACCTACGAAGGACAAGAAACTCGACTCAAACTACCCGAAGGTCAGTACGATTCCCCCAAGGGGTTCATGGGTGGACTGAGAAGTCTGATACATTATAAGTCTCTACGAGGCGTCACGAATACTTAAAAAACCCATCAAATCTTTCCCCTTCAAAAATCATGTGGACTTCGATTACAACGCACACAACGACAAGGCCTGTCTCACGCTCAGCCCCAACGTGAGTGTCGAACTCAGTCCTACCCTACAGCAAATGCTGGGTCTCGATCTACGGGGGTACGCTGGGCCCACCGGCGAGAGAGCCCACATCCCGATGGACATGCGTGGTGGTATGTATGGCCTGTACATCTACTCGGACGTGGTCGATGCACACATTGTCGGCGACAGCAACGTACCTCTACTGCTCGTCTGCCCGGTGAAAGGCAAGTATGGAGCTCAAGTCACCCACAGTTTCAGGCATATTGTGTATCTACCGGTCAGTCAGACCGATATTAGCTCCATCGTCATCGATATAAGAGACGACACCGGTCAACCGATTGCATTCGAGCGTGGGAAAGTGGTGCTGACACTTCATTTCCGTCAAGTCCGAGCGGTTCACTTTGCATAATGAAGGTGCCTTATCAATGCCATACAGCCAGTTACGTCGATCATTACACCAAACAGGCCGGGGGTAGCTTTCCTGTCTTTGCAGGTACACGCATGCAACGAGGACATGGGCTGGGGAACATACTCAGGAGCATCGTCAAAACGTTCCTGCCCTTGGTGACGCGTGGGGTCAAAGCGATCGGCAAACAAGCGGTGCGCAGTGGACTGCAAGTCGCGGGTGATGTCTTGGGCGGTGCGGCACCCAAAGAAGCACTGAAACGTCGGGCCAAAGAAGCAGGAGGCGTCTTGGTCACCAAAGCACAACGCACCGTAGGGAATAAATGACCTGTACCACCGAGACCACGCACCAGTCGACGACCGAACCAGCGACGACGCACATCGAAGACCAAGGATATCTTTTCTTAAAGATGGCTTTCATCCATGCCGAGTCGTGTCCTTCTACCAACAGTGAATTTGATTTATGGACCGTCCCACCTACTCAGACCAGTGCCGAAGAGGGTCAATGGGTGGAACATCTGCCCCTTTTCAGCATTACAGCCACAGGCCCCATTGAATTCACCATCACCAACGCAGATACGACCTACCTGGATTTAGCCCATACGTACCTATATGTGAAAGCTAAAATCACCAATAAAGATGGGTCAGTCCTCAAAGCAGATGCACCCGTGGGTCCAGTGAATCTCTGGCTTCATTCGCTATTCCAGCAAGTGGATATAGCCCTGAGTGATAAACTGGTCAGCGCCTCGACCAACACGTACCCGTACCGAGCCTACATCGAAACGCTGTTATCCTACGGGCGTGACGCTAAAAAGTCGTATTTGACAGCCCCGTTGTTCTACCGAGATACCCCAGGCAAGATGGAAGCGAGTCCTGATAATGACGGCTATACGGAGAGAGTGGATGCCACAGCAGAGAGTCACTCGGTCGATATGATGGGACGTCTGCATGCGGACCTATTCATGCAGCACCGATACCTCTTGAATGGGGTACCTGTCAAAAGACGACTAGTGCGCGCAACGCCTGCGTTTGCCTTGATGGCCCCGAATGAGGACCTCGAGTATAACATTGTCATCCAAGAGGCAAGTCTGTTTGTACGCAAAGTGAAACCGAGCCCAGGTGTACAGTTGGAGCACATCAGAGCCTTGGAGAAAAAACCAGCCCAGTACCCGATTCGACGAGTACAGACCAAGGTCTTTTCCGTTCCTAAAGGCAATATGATTGTCAATCAAGAAAACCTGTTCCTGGGGGATTTGCCCAAGCGTTTAACCCTAGCCTGTGTGGAGAACGTCAGTTATAATGGGACTCTCTCGAGGAATCCGTTCAACCTAAAAGCGTTCAACATCAATTTCGTGGCCCTGCATGTGGATGGCCAACAGGTACCGGCACGCCCCTTACAACCTAATTTCAGAACGGACAATTACATCCGGAGCTATCTGAACCTCTTCACAGCAACTGGCCAAATCAACCAAGACGAGGGAAATATGATCAGTCGAGACGATTTCGGCAGAGGGTACACCTTGTTCTGTTTCGATCTCACTCCCACCTTAGACAACGATCATCAACTGAGTCTCGTCAAGAAAGGCAACTTACGCTTGGAACTGCATTTCGGGACACCTTTACCGAAAACCATCAATGTGAGTTTGACAAGATCATTCAAATCGATAAAAGCCGTAACGTACTGTATGACTTTGCCACCTAACATGGATACAGACCAGATACGCACCGTGCTGGAGAATGATCCAGGGACACGCATGGTCGTTCAAGGAGTGTTCGCCCGAGACGTGTTCCCATTAGACCGTGTGTATCCTGCTGCTTACGTCCTGAATACAGACCCGATGGAGCGACCCGGTGAACACTGGGTGGCCGTGTACTTGACAGAAGAGCAGGGCGAATACTTTGATCCGTACGGCCTACCATCCCTCCATTCCGATTTAACAGACTTCATGGATCAAGGCACAGAGACGTGGTGTTGGAATACTAAGACGTTGCAAAGCCTGGACAGTATGGTGTGCGGCCAATATTGCTTGTTTTACCTATACCATCGATGTCGGGGACATTCCATGCAGACGATCGTCCACATGTTTGACGAGTACCCCAAGGCCGAGGACCGAGATGTACTCGTATATGACTGGGCCGCCCATCATTTCAATGTACAAGTCCCGTTCTGGGCTTGAATTCTTTCAATGTACACACGCCCGCTGTTCGGGGCTTAAGTTTACAAGCTCCCTGTTCTGGGCTTCAGTTCTTTCAATGTACAAGCCCCTTGTTCTGGGCTTCAGTTCTTTCAATGTACAAGCCCCTTGTTCTGGGCTTCAG
This sequence comes from Hanleya hanleyi, assembly GCA_036873755.1. Classification (NCBI taxonomy): domain Eukaryota; kingdom Metazoa; phylum Mollusca; class Polyplacophora; order Lepidopleurida; family Hanleyidae; genus Hanleya; species Hanleya hanleyi. Next base: position 24,828 of record JAVTVY010054435.1, on the reverse strand, counting down.
TTTTCACGTGGTTGTTCTCACGTTGTTGTTGTTACTGAATAAAAAAAAAATGAGATCTCACCAAAAAACCCTGTCTTGTGTGTTTTATTCATAATGCATAAATGCCCAATGTGGAGATTCAGTCAAACTGAAATCAGTGGTGTAGGATGGGGCCAAAATGTAACCCATCAATGTTAGAATGCAAGTGCACTATAGTAAAATAGAGAGCCAATGAAATCAGCCCACAGAACAAGTACGTGTTTTGGTCTAGGTTTGGAGCGGGCATTTCATTGAGGTGCGTGTAAAGGAAGACGGTGAGTGAAGACTCGTCCAACACGTATAGATTAAGTTTATTACTATAAGTTCTATGTATTTTTAAATACGGAAAAACACGGATGTAAGATGAGAACCGGGATGTAAAACCACAGTACGCAGATGGAAGACGGAAAAAACCCCCACTGGGAAACCCCAGAAGAACCCGGATGTAGGCGCGGACGTAGGCGAAAGCATCTCAGTACCCGGATGTAGGCGCAGACGCGTACCTAGTCCCCGTCCATTGGTTCTTTTATCGATCGCTCATTGGCTCTTTTTCTCGACCGCTGATTGGTCCAAATGGAACTGCCCATCCTTCCCAGGTTCATTTACAATCCCCTTTTCTTTGACCTTTTGACCCGCGCGCACACTGCCGGTGATGACGCGCACTTCCGGAGAACCCGCGCGCGCGCTGCGGCCGCGCCGGGCCGGGCCAGGGTGCGGGCCGGGAAAGTTGGAGGTAGTGTTTGAGCATTCTGAAAAACCCCCCGGAAGTGACGTCACACACTTGCGCAGACCCACCAAACCACGTGAATGTTAGTCCAGGTGGATGCTCCCCCACCTAGGATTCACATGGATATCTCACTCGACCCAATAGGCCCATGAGGGGCTCGCCTAGACCCCAACACGTCTATGTCCATACCCTTGGGCTACCGCGCATGCGCAGAATGACCCTATGTCTACCCCACATCCACGCCATCAGATGCTCCATTACATAGGCTTCACATAGATACCTCACACGACCCATTCGAACCGTGAATAGCCCATCTCTAACCCAAACACACCCACACACACACCCCCAAAAATGCCTGCTTTCTATACTACGGCCAGGCTGCGCATGCGCAGAGTATTGACAATGTACGAACCATTAGTGTAGTCAAGTGCTCCTGCATGAGAGCTTAAAAATAAGACCTCATATGACACCATTGGACCACCAGGGACTCACCTAGACTCCAACATGTCCACCCCGTATGGATTTATACATACATTGGGCTTATATCCCAGTATATGGGTCTATATGGGGCTCCTCGAACTTTTTCAAAAATTTCACCGTTTCGTGCCGGGACACTTCCTATCATGTTTGTCTTGACGAGACTAAGAAAACAAATCCAACCAACCATACCGCAAATGTATAGAAGTAGGTTTCCCAGTGGGACAAACATCGGTCCTATACCCCCAGTATGGGACTATATGGGTCTATATGGGTCTTCCTGAACTTTTTCCAAAAATTTCACCGTTTCGTGCCGGGACACTTCCTATCATGTTTGTCTTGATGAGACTAAGAAAACAAATCCAAACAACCATACCGCAAATGTATAGAAGTAGGTTTCCCAGTGGGACAAACATCGGTCCTATACCCCAGTATGGGCCTATATGGGTCTATATGGGTCTCGGTGACTTTTTTCAAAAATTTCACCGTTTCGCTCCGGGACACTTCCTATCATGTTTGTCTTGACGAGACTAAGAAAACAAATCCAAACAACCATACCGCAAATGTATAGAAGTAGGTTTCCCAGTGGGACAAACATTGGTCCTATACCCCCAGTATGGGACTATATGGGTCTATATGGGGCTATATGGTACTTTTTCAAAAATTTCACCGTTTCGTGCCGGGACACTTTCTATCGTGTTCTAAATGACGAGACTGAGAAAACAAATCCAAACAACCATACCGCAAATGTATAGAAGTAAATTTCGCAGTGGGACAAACATTGGTCCTATACCCCTAGTATGGGCCTATATGGGGCTATATGGTACTTTTTCAAAAAATTCACCGTTTCGTGCCGGGACACTTCCTATCATGTTTGTCTTGACGAGACTAAGAAAACAAATCCAAACAACCATACCGCAAATGTCTAGAAGTAGGTTTCCCAGTGGGACAAACATTGGTCCTATACCCCTAGTATGGGACTATATGGGTCTATATGGGTCTCAGTGACTTTTTTCAAAAATTTCACCGTTTCGCTCCGGGACACTTCCTATCATGTTCTAAATGACGAGACTAAGAAAACAAATCCAAACAACCATACCGCAAATGTCTAGAAGTAGGTTTCCCAGTGGGACAAACATTGGTCCTATACCCCTAGTATGGGACTATATGGGGGTGTGGGTGAATGAGGCGTGACCTTTGGACATGTCTAGACTTGTTTGTCTGGGGGTTTTCCCTGGCATGCCGCCATTTTGTAGCCGCCATTTTGGAGCAAAATGGCGGCTGCAAAATGGCGGCTCTTTAACGTATAAAAGGAGGAGATTTTTAGTGGTTTGGTGTATTCATTGCACTACCCTACGGAGTTCTCTGACCTACCTGCCTGCCTGACCAAATCTGCCTGCCTGCCTGCCTGCCTGCCTGCCTGCTTGCCTACCAGCCTGCCTGCCTGCCACACCGGCCTGTTCTGACGAGAGGGGGTCTTCACTGGAGCATGAGACGTGGAGAAGATTTTCCAGGGGACCCAGCAGCACCTCTGGTTGAAGTCTTGCCTGAAGACGAGCGTGTGAGTGACATTTATCAACGTCACTGGGCTACCATACGCCATTGTTTTCATCGGCATCGCCCGATATTGGAATTATATAATTTCCGGTTGGAAGAAAACATCCGTCTACGTAGCTACGTGGAAGAAATCATCAACGACCAAGATACAGCCTTCAAGTTAAATCTCACTTTTGGATACATCCTTCGCCATAAAGAGACAGACCAGCTCCGTTATTATTATCCCAGCAATAATACCCGGGTGTTTGACCAGCCTTTCACCATTATCCATCGCCCGTCTCTGGACACGGTACTGGAAAAATTAGAAAGCTTGGATAGTTTGGAATGGGTACGACAACAACGGCCAAACACAAAATGGCAAGTGGAGATGACAACCAATGTTACGTTTTACGCCCCCATTCATCTCCCGGACTGGTTGAAACACAGAGAAGGCATGTACGCTTTAGTAGGTGGAAGCAGTGGGCCCTACACCGATCGGAAATGTTTATTTCGCTGCCTGGCTATCCATCTCAACAAACGTCCACCCACAGCTTGCAACAAATTGGCCAACTGCTATTGGGAAGACTACTTACGTGAAAAGAACATGAAAAAACAGCACTTCCGCGGGGTCCCGTTATCACAGCTGGATGTGGTGGAAAATTTATTCCACGTCAACATTGTCGTATACAAATTAGAGCAACACGTGGATGATGACAACACCGACGACCCACAACTCACCGCCCGACTCGTACATCGTTCCCCAGGAAAATACGACACAACCATGACATTGAATTTGTACGAAACGGACACTGGCGGGCATTTCTCGTACATCACGGACATCAACAGGTGTGCCCAGTCATACAATTGTAGTAAATGCCAACGCGTGTTTGACCGGTCTTGGCACCTACATAAGCACGAGAAAATTTGTGACCAGACCACCAAACGGAAATTTCCTGGCGGCGTATTCCACAACACCCCGACCATGTTTGAAGACCTGGCAGATGAGGGTATTGACGTCCCCATGGACCACCGTTATTTCCCGTACAGAGCGTGCTATGCTTTTGAAGCCCTATTAGAACCCATGGAAAAGGTATCGGCTAAAATTCAAGGGACTCAGCATCACATTCCTTTGAGTGTGAGTATTCACACCAACGTACCCGGTTACGACACGGCTCTGGTGTGTTTCGTATCTAACGGGGACCCCCATGAACTGATTACACGGATGATGAACTACCTTGAAACCCTCAGTCAAGTCAGTGCGGCACATCTCGCCTCGACTATCTGGTGTGATGTATTAGCGGCACTTGATGCGCGTATTCCAACATTGGATGGGGAGGAGGAGGACGATACCGATGACGAAGACGAAAGTGAGGAACGCAAACCACCGAAACCCTATGCGCAGAAACTGAAACTGCGTTTATTGGAATACGTGAACCAATTACCCGTCCTTGGATTTAACTCGGGCCGATATGATTTGAACTTAATCAAAGAATTCTTGTACCCGTACCTCGCTAAAGCTTGGAATGTGAAATTCATTATTAAGAAGACAAACAACCACGTCGCTCTATCCACAACTTCACTCCGATTCTTAGATGTACGTAATTACCTGGCGCCGAATTACAGCTATGAACAGTGGGTGAAAGCGTACGACTGCGCGGAGAGGAAAAGTTGCTTTCCCTACAACTACATGACTCGAGCGTCTGGACGAAACCCAGTTACCACCACAGGAGGCCTTTTACAACGATCTCAAAGGAGAAGCATTATCTACCACCCTGTATACCGAACTGCAACAGGTGTGGGTCCGTGAAGGAATGCAAACTCTCCGGAATTTTCTCGTCTATTACAACAATTTGGATGTCATCCCTTTTCTGGAAGCTACCGACAAAATGTCCGCCTTCTACCGAGATATGGGTGTCGACGTATTCAAAGACTGTGTTAGCATTCGCGGTCTGACCCTGCGGTGTCTGTTCCAGGATTTACCCACGTTCTTCGCTCTCGTCGATCAGAAAGACGCCGACATGTTTGACTGTTTGAAGGGAAATATCGTAGGCGGCCCCAGTATTATATTCCATCGGTACCATGAGAAACAGCTGACCCATATCCGAGGAGAAAAATTGTGTGAGAAAATAATAGGATTCGACGCCAATGCCCTCTACCTATCGTGTTTGAGTAAACCTATGCCGGGCGGTCATTATACGCGGTGGCTCCCTGAGGGTGGAGCATTCAGAGCTCAACGATCTACGAAACATCAAGCAGAACAATGGTTGGATAGGGAAAGTCAGCGACGAGGCGTCACTATCCGTCACCAAGGCAACCACACGGAAAAGCAAATTGGAGATCGGCGCCTTCCCGTGGACGGATTTGCTATCATCAATACAGTACCGACCGTGTTTCAATTTCACGGCTGTTATTGGCACGGTCATGAGTGTTCGTTCGCGGGAGGGCGCTATAACGAGCGCAGTGGACTGTCCCCGGCCGCCTTACGTGAAGAAGTACAGCAGAATCGAGATTACATTTGTGGACTGGGCTATGCCTATGAACAGCTATGAAAATGTGAATTCCACCACATGCAACGTCGTCAACCTGAGTTATACTCGTTCTTACACGCTCACGACCGACTACTGGATTATCGGACTGTTATCACCATGACCGACATCCTACGCACTGTTGAGACGGGAGACCTCTATGGATTCGTGGAATGTGATCTGCACGTCCCTGACCACTTGAAAGACACGTTTGGCGAATGTCCGTCCATCTTCAAAAACACCGAGGTGAGTCGAGATGATATCGGAGCCCATATGCGCGCATACGCTGAAGAACACGACTACCTAACGCGACCACAGCGTATGTTGATCGGCAGCATGTTTGGCGAAAAAATCTTGCTCGGTACCCCTCTGCTTCAGTGGTATTTGCGGCACGGGCTGGAAATTACGAAAATATACCAAGTCATAGAATTCCCCCCCCCCCCAGGCTTGTTTTGAGAAGTTCGCGAACGACGTGACTACCGCCCGTCGCCAAGGAGACGCCGTCCCCAGTAAAGCCATCATCGGGGAAACGATGAAATTACTTGGGAACAGCGGATATGGAAAAACGGTAACGAACCAGGACCGTCACGTGACCGTGAACATTTGTACCACGAAACAAGCCCGCAAACGCGTGAATTCGCCTCTATACCGACACATGGAGATGATTGACGACACCACCTACGAAGTGACGTCAGCCAAAAAGACCATCACTTATAACCTGCCGCTCCAAATAGGATGTATGGTGTACCAGCTGGCCAAACTGCGAATGCTGGAATTCATATACGATTTCATGGGCGTGTATTTCCACCAATCAGACTGGCAGTTGATAGAAATGGATACCGACTCAGCATACATGGCCGTTTCCAACCCGGACTGGGAGTCACTCGTCAAACCAGAATTACGTGCACAATATGAGGCGGAACGGGACCAGTGGCTACCCCGACGCGACCACTACACCTACGACAAGCGGACGCCCGGCCTGTTTAAACTAGAGTGGAGCGGTGATGCCATGATCGCCCTGTGTTCGAAAACTTACTTTTGTGACGGTGATGACAACAAATTCAGTTGTGAGGGGGTGAGTCGACGCGACTTCAACATCAGCAAGGCCCTGTACCTGAATGTCCTCCAGAGCCAGGCCAGTGCGAGTGACACTAACCGAGGTTTCCGTATCATCGACCACCAGATGCGCTCGTATACCCAGGAACGGGACGCCTTCACATACTTTTACCCCAAGCGCAAAGTCCTGCCCGATGGTGTGACTACAACCTATCTTGACATTTAGAGTGATAAATACGAACACTGCGAATATTCCACTGGACTAACGAACTGTTCTATAATTCAATTTTAATGGATACCAAACGCCTTTGATAAGACAGTTATATGTTCTATGAGTACTGATGATATTGCACCGGACTAACGAATTAACTGTTGTATATCGGTTCAATAATTCAATTCAATTTTATGGGTACCAACCGCCTTTGATAAGGCATGATAAGAGGAACTCAATTGTTGTATATATGTTCTATGAGTACTGCGGCTATTGCACCGGCCTTGTTGGGCTGAATTAACTGCTGTATATATGTTGTGTTTTCTGTTATAAAATGTGTGTTTCTTCCATACAACATTGTGAGTTTGGCAATGTACAAGCCCCCTGTTCTGGGCTTCAGTTTTCACATGGTTGTTCTCACGTTGTTGTTGTTACTGAATAAAAAAAAATGAGATCTCATCAAAAAACCCTGTCTTGTGTGTTTTATTCATAATGCATAAATGCCCAATGTGGAGATTCAGGCAAACTGAAATCAGTGGTGTAGGATGGGGCCAAAATGTAACCCATCAATGTTAGAATGCAAGAGCACTATAGTAAAATAGAGAGCCAATGAAATCAGCCCACAGACCAAGTACGTGTTTTGGTCTACGTTTGGAGCGGGCATTTCATTGAGCTGGGTGTAAAGGAAGACGGTGAGTGAAGACTCGTCCAACACGTATAGATTAAGTTTATTACTATAAGTTCTATGTAGCGCGCTGCGGGCCGGGGGAAACCCCCAGTCAGGGTGTGCATTCCGTGGGACTACTTTCTGCCCGCGGAAGCTTTCTCCCGCGACCGCATCACCGCCAGACCGCATCACCGCGGAAGAATACATGCCCAGGGGCCCTTTGCCCCGGAAATGACACCGGACGTGCCGCCATCTTGAACCAGAAGGCAGACGCCGCCATCTTGGATATGTCCCATAATGCACCGGGGCAAAATACTCGCTTCTGATTGGACGAGAGCTCTGTGACGTCATCGATGACGTCATCTCATTTGCATAAATAAGACCCAATTTGCTTCTTACCTACTACTAGCGCTGGTTCGGAGAGTATGGCTTCCCCACTTTAAGCACATAAGAATGGGTCAGTAAGACCACACTAAAAGTGACTAGCAAAAGATTTGTTGACCTAATGGATCAATAAAGAGAGGCGGACTGAACTGGCAGTTCTGGGCCATTTAGAGCTGGTTGAAAGGTATGAAGGCCCCACTTTAAACACCTAAAAATGAATATTGGGAAGGTATCTGGACCACTCTAAAAGTGGTTATCAAAAGATTTGTGGACCTATATGATCAACACGGACAAGCTCTGTAAATTGGTTATATAGGGTTATGTAGCATTTATCTCCGAGGACATGGCAGGCCCACTTCAAACTGGGTCAACAGGTATATAAGTTTACTGGGAAGTTATCTGCATCACTAAAGTGGATAGCAAAAGATTTGTGAACAGCACCAACAAATAGGGGCGGTGTAAATTGGCAGATCTATGGTGGCTGATAGCTGCCATCGCATTCGCGCCCTGTAAATTTGCTGTAAATTTGCAAAAATTGTAGGGGCGCGAGTGGCTCAATTCTGCCATGTTCGCGCATTCGCGGGGTCGCGATTGCGAGAATGCGCGAACACGCGAACGAGCACCGTTCGCGCGCGACTGGTGCTCGTTCGCGTGTTCCCGTGTTCTCGCAATCGCGACCCCGCGAATGCGCGAACGGTACCGTTCGCGTGTTCGCGTGTCGCGCGATCGCGCCCTTCAAGAGGGCGCGATTGCGCGAACACGCGAACACGCGAACGGTACCGTTCGCGCGCGACTGGTGCTCGTTCGCGTGTTCGCGTGTTCTCGCAATCGCGCCCTCTTGAAGGGCGCGATCGCGCGACACGCGAACACGCGAACGGTACCGTTCGCGCATTCACGGGGTCGCGATTGCGAGAACACGCGAAAACGCGAACGAGCACCATTCGCGTCTTCTCGTGTTCGCGCAATCGCGCCTTCAAAGAGGGCGCGATCGCGCGACACGCGAACGCGCGAATGGCGCTCGTTCGCGTGTCGCGCGATCTCGCCCTTTTTAAGGGCGCGATCGCGCGACACGCTAACGGTACCATTCGCGCGCGAACGAGCACCAGTCGCGCGCGAACGGTGCTCGTTCGCGTGTTCGCGCATTCTCGCAATCGCGACCCCGCGAATGCGCGAACATGGCAGTATTGAGCCACTCGCGCCCCTACAATTTTTTCAAATTTACAGGTCGCGAGGGCGCGAATGCGATGGCAGCTATCAGCCACCATACGCGCCCCTACAATTTTTGCAAATTTACAGGTCGCGAGGGCGCGAATGCGATGGCAGCTATCAGCCACCATACAGATCTGGGCCATTTAGCGGCTCGGAGGGTATGGCGGGCCCACTTTAAATAATTAGAATGGGGCAGGAAAATGGATAGTTTTATTAAGAAGATATCTAGACCACTCTGAACTTTAGACTAATTGGCCTAATCGACGAAAAGGAGGTCAGCTGTGGTGTATTTCAAATACACCTTATCCGGTATTTGAAATACACCACAAGTGACTTGTATAGTGAATATATTACAAGGATACGATCAAAGGAAATTCGAGGAGTTATTGGATAATAGTAAATATAAAGAAACCCTTCAGCCTGACGAGAGACTAAGCTTTCACGTAATCTCTCTTGAAACCAAATGTGGAATGCAAGTATCAACAAGTTTTGTTGTTTTAATTGCGGAGTTTATATATGTCGGATGTCGACTATACTCCATTTCGGATGTCGACTGTTCTCCATGTGGAATGTCGACTATATTTAGTTTTGTGAATTCCAATTCTGTTCTTTCATCGATATATATATACCCATAAACAATGTACCAAATTTATGGTCCAAGCTAAATTGTATACAGAATAAATTTTATGATACCAACATGAATAACATGAATGACAGCAAGTTTCGATGTTGAAAACTTAACATATAGACCGATTATGGTTTCAATATACGCAATAATCTGGTTATTAATTAAATATCATTGGATTCCCACTATACAGATGTAATCGTTTGCCATCTGACCAGATAAATAAGCCAATCTTCACATAAATAAGAGACAGGGTCACCGAAGTGAGCTTGCTGACAGTAATGTCATTGCTGATGCAGCTGGGAGAATGTGACGTCACGGACCAGAATGGACGATACAACTTGGATATTTATAAACCATAGATTTATACAATGTGATGTAGGGTAGGGGTACTTGTGCCTCCTTCAAGCGTTGCTCGAATCTGCAAAATGACGTTTCGCCACAATAAAATCTTCAAACGAGTCAATGATAATGGTAATGATTGCCTGTGATATGCTCCTTCTCCCATATGCAGACGCTTTCAAAAACAGATTATTTCAATGCCCGTTCCTTCTCATTCACCAAACGCTAAAAAGGCGATCTTCTTGCTGTGGATAATCGCTATATAAATGACGCATAGAAGGATATATATCCACCTTCACTGGATTTGAAGGTAACTAAAGTTGACCCTAGCGGCACATCTTATTTAGCCCTATAAGCTATCGCTATCTGGGCAGTAATATACCAGAGAGACCTGCATATGGCGTATACGTCTCTCCCCTAGTAGCATTTGCTAGATCCTGTGTTAAATATGACAAAAGAGGGCTGTATCATCAAGCGCCTCCACTCGAATTTTTTTTATGCTCGAGATAGACTAGGTCAGAGAATGAGCTCAGTTTGCTGGGAAAGACAAACACAATACCCAGAAATCTGGTTAGGTCATTTATTCAAATGACAATGGTTATAATCATTAATTCAAATGACAAATAATTAATTCAAATGACAAATGATAAAATAACAGGGGCATGGAGAACACATATGAATTATGTGAATTATGTGTTACCAAATGCAGTGATAGAACATGCCCCCAATTAGCAAATAATGTAAATGTTGTTATATCAGCAAAGGTGGGGAGCATAAAGGGCTTCCTGTTACAAAATGTCACAAGACAGAGAATTGAGGGAGGGTAGGGAGGGTTTTTCTGTAGCAAACTGGAGAAACCAAATCCATCACTGACATTTTCCAGAAACAAATTCCAGGTAGCCGAGGAAAGACCGACCTCATGGTACAAAGTTGGAGAGTCTAATATAAGGGCGATAACTCACAATCAACATTTACAATAAAACTATAATCACGTTAACTTTAGAAAACGACCGTGTTGATCCTCACATAAACTTAATTATGGTAACCCTAATTTCCTTTTATGCTCGAGATAGACTAGGTCAGAGAATGAGCTCAGTTTGCTGGGAAAGACAAACACAATACCCAGAAATCTGGTTAGGTCATTTATTCAAATGACAATGGTTATAATCATTAATTCAAATGACAAATCATTAATTCAAATGACAAATGATAAAATAGCAGGGGCATGGAGAACACATATGAATTATGTGAATTATGTGTTACCAAATGCAGTGATAGAACATGCCCCCAATTAGCAAATAATGTAAATGTTGTTATACCAGCAAAGGTGGGGAGCATAAAGGGCCACAGATAACAGTGGAGTAAAAGATGGAACTGTTATCACCCACCCGAAGTCTCTGACCTAGCCCTTACAGTATTTAACACAAAACAGTAGGATGAGTAGATATCACTGGCATCTTAGTTGGTTTGATAATCTGAGAATGGCAGCAACTGGCTAGCACTAACTGAAGTAATGACTTTGACTACAAATGTTTACATCTTCATGAGCAGATCAATGGTAATATAGCAGCCAACTATATCAAGACTGTGCAATTGCATGAAATAATACAATCAGGTACATGTAGTTTATTTTGCACAGGGTATATAGCAAGACAGATTGACTCAAACAAATATTAAGGGAACTCATTCCCCAAATTAGCATGTAAATCAATAAAAGATAGCATGAAAAAACATGGGCAATCTATTACTACGCGTCCATGGATGGTGGAATATTACCTTACCAATTATAAGAAACAGTGCAAATCTTTAGACTGAAAATGATAGAAATATGCATAAGTGTGCCTGAAGGTAGGGGCCCAGAAATCCACATCAGCCAAGTACTGGAGAACAAATACCATTCAGGGCAGCATAAAATACCTGTCATATAGTGAAGAACCATATTAATACGAGAAAGGTTCATGGGCCTGTCAGGAATTTTTTTACTTTATTTCTTTTCTTTATTTATTTCAATTAAAGAAAACAACTGGCACTGGAAGAGTCACGGTTACCCTCCTAAAAATGAGTAATATCCTTCACTTCTCAGACATTCCCCCACAAAACATTGAACTGCCAGCCAGTTAAATTGTATGGCAGATAAAACCATGAAGATCCTCAAGATTGTCCATTGTCCAAGGGAAGGTTAGGATTAAGGCTCGCTTTCTCAAGAATAATCTTTGAAATAAAGTTGAAAAAAGGAAGTCAATATGATTGTTGTATAATACATAATACAGGAATTCACATATACCAGTATCTGTGTGTGATGGAGCTCACTGGTAAAAGACCTGAAAGTGATAGTAATGATAGTTAGTACTGGATTCACAAGCCTGGAGATGATAGGATGAGGTAGGATTTCCTCTCTGAAATAGACAATGCATGAGGAATTCTTAAAGATAAAAGTGTTTTACAACGTCCATATTTACGCTTCCCCATGGAAAGCACTGCTACTGCAAACAGACTGGTGGTCTATAAAGTAACACACAACAAAAACTTAGAAACAAACTAATACAATATAATAACCTGGGATACATTATATCAGAGGGACCAGTGATTCCACCGAATTAAGCTGCAGATGATATGTACAGACATGTCACAGGCGCCCCTCAACCCTCTGTCACACTGCACTCCAGAGAGAACAATCTTTGGGATCACCTACATTAATAATAGAAAGCTCACTGAGAAAAACCTGGAAGTAATAATTAAAGGAAAGAAGTTAACACAGGATCAGCAAGCATAGAGATGCTGAGAGCAGGCAACCATTTCTGTCTGTGAGTATGAAATCATAATGGAATAAGAAACTATCAGGGTCTGAAATAGCAGCATGATCAGATATGTCTGATGAAAAAACTTATCTCGCCTATGTTCAAAGCATAAAGTTCGACCAAACTCTGGGAATTGACTGAGAATTTGAACATGTTGGATTAGCTTATCTCAAGACTCTGAACAGTAATATAGACAATATCAAACATGCTGGCAGCTTCAGAGGAAATTCAGGCTGAAGAAAGTTCTGCACAATGCTGTCTGTTGTGTTGTCAAACCTGGTCATGGACATACCTGTATAGAATTGGAAGAAAAAAATAAAAAGTTAAGTACTAGTTACTCATGTAAGGAAAGCTGTCTCATCAATGCAAGAACAAGAGCAGCTCAACCAAAACAACTAGAGTCTAGGCACATATCATTTCCACCCTTCTAGAGGTCTGAAAATATAAAAGTGCCAGTGCAGTCCCCAATGACAAGAGTTATAGAGAGATTACACTGTAAATCACACTCCAGCAGGGTCTGAAGTGGCGGGCAGATATAAGATATATCTGATCAAAATCTGGTTCTGTCAGATCAAAAGTTGCTATCCTGTCCAAGTTCATATGTTAGATATAGATTTTTTTTTTGAAATTTTCTTACATATTTATAGACCCTGCTCGAGTATAATGGAGACCATCTGAATATGATGTTGAGACAAAACATAGGTGATGGTGTCACACTTCTCCTACAATATGAATAGAAAGGAACAAGTCAATTCCATGTACTGAAATGAGAGCAGTCAATGCGGGCCTCCTGAAAAGTAGAATGTATTACGATCATACACTAAATATATACACAAAGTAAATTCAGTTCAAGTCACTATGATATAGCTGGATTTCTGACAAGCTTAATGTTTATCTATACTGAAATGTGAGCAGTCAATGCTGACCACATGAAAAATAGAATGTATTATGACCATAATCACACACTAAATATATACACCAAGTAAATTCAGTTCAAGTCACTATGATATAGCTGGATTTCTGACAAGCTTTGTATGTTCATGTATACTGAATTGATGAGCAGTCAATGCTGACCTCATGAGAAGCAGAATGTATTATGGCAATGAAAGCACTCTAAATATAAACACCAAGTAAATTCAGTTCAAGTCAGTATGATATAGCTGGATTTCTGACAAGCTTTGTATGTTCATGTCTACTGAATTGTGAGCAGTCAATGCTGACCTCCTGAGCAACAGAATGTATTATAACCATGATATAACTGGCTTTCTGACAAGCTTAGTATGTTCATGTATACTGAAATGTGAGCAGTCAATGCTGACCTCATGAGAAGTAGAATGTATTATGACCCTGATCATACACTAAATATATATACACCAAGTAAATTAAATTCAGTTCAAGTCACTGTGATACAGCTGGATTTCAGAGATACACGTAGGCGGTGATGCACAGTGTATCTGAGTGATGATAGAGCATACAAAATCGTCGCTAAATTCTGGCTCGTAAAAATCCATGTTAACCTTGGTAATATGTATACCACTTGGTAGAACAGGTAAGTCAGCAAAAGCAGCAGGACTCTAGCTTGATGGACTATTCTGGAGTTGATGAAGAAGGAATGATGGATATTCCAGTCGATGATAGGTTTCCATCTCATGAATATACAATGGAGCAGCGGGTCCAAAACAGGATAGGAGTGACTGGACAGCGGAATGGGATAAAAAATCACCTGGGCTTCCCAACATCCAAAATCGTCCGCAGACACAACAGGATCTGTAATTATAGAGATATAACGCAATATCCACATTCTGGGCATGCGATTCAATTCCTGATGTCCTGGATTCATGAATTCAGGATTGAACAGTAACGTCTAAATGGTAACTAGACAATGTAGATACAGAGCACTTGAGAAACAATCTGTATGTTCAGGCCCTGGACCTTCTGTATTTAAAACAGCTATGAACGAGTGTCACTACTCTGAGTGTAGTAAGTGGGTCAATCTCTCGTATTTACAACCACAAGTGGCACTACTGTGAGTGTGACAAATTAGGGTCAACCTAAGAGCAGCAAATTGTGTCAACACTGTGACAAATTGGGTCTTCCTCATATAAACTTGATAAATGTCATATACTGTGAAAAATCAGATCATAATATAAGGCCACCCACAATATTTTCTAGGGTTGCCTGTTTTCATATGCGAAGAAAGTTTTAGATTCGATAGGATAGGATAGGATTTCACAAAACTGTCTTAAAACATGAAATCATAACAATAGGGTAAACGTGACCAAGTGTCCTATTGATTCATACAGTGCAATGGCAAAAGGGGTCAACCTCCCCTGTAATAAATAGTGACAAATGGGGTCAACCTCCCCTGCAATTACACTGGGGTCAACCTCCCCAGGAATCACAGTCACAAATCATACCATGTACAGTCACTATGTACCATGGTAAAAAGGGGTCAACCTCCCCTGTAAATAGCCATGTACAATGTACAGTAGCCAAGGCAGGGCTGGAGATAAGGGAAAATAATTTGACCAGAGACTATTATTAAAAGCTTTGAATTTCATCAGCAAATTATTTATCCATGTTTTATCGCTATGGAATTTGGATTGATTAGTGTCCAAATTTGATTAGTTATTGCTGATCACAGTCCCTTATTTCCAACCTCCCCTTGAATAAATAGTGACAAATGGGGTCAACCTCCCCAGCAATTACAATTAGCTGTGTACAATGTACATTAGCAAATGGGGTCAACCTCCCCTGTAATCGCAATCAATTAAAATATGCCATGCCAGAAATGCCTCTGAAATTTTAGGTGCTTCAGTTTAAAAGTGTGCAAATTCTCACAAAAACCTTCATGTAAGTTGAATTTAGCTAAGTTTTTAACAAATTCACAGCCACTCACCATGATTTTGAAATTAGTCTCTTAGATATTTTAAGAATAGAGATTTAGAGCTCACGAATTTGCCATGTATAGGTGCATGACAATTCATAATTATAAATAGTGAACAAAGGCTAATGGGCAACCTACCCTAGAATAGAAACCATGTATATTATGATATTAACTGCTCCCACTGGAAGACCATTTCTCTTCCAAAAACATTGCAGTGATTAATTTTATTAAAATAAAAAATTCATGAAAAGTCAATTCCCAAAATGATGACAAATGTCTTAGGGTCTGTGGCAAATCGCTCAACTGATATATCTGCCCAATCAATCAATGTTAACAAGCGGTACTATGATGAATATGGTATTACCTAGCCACTAAGTGTGACAAATAGACCGATATATACTCAAGTGCATGCTCGAATTGGAATGTTGCATAATGCATGCTTATAGTGCACACCAGCACTGTGAGTATAGTTCAATGACTTTCCATGCTTACCATTGGAATTTATGTCAACAATTGATGGTCCATCAAGGTGCAGCTTTTAATGAATGTCTCCATAAGCATATTAATAGTATACACTCTGACACGAGATTTAAAGTGTGAAAAGGAGAAGTCTGAAGAGTGTATAAATTCTATCAAACACTGTTTGATTCTAAAACAGCATCAATAGTAATGATAGTACGGTGAATTGTACAATTATAGGACACTATGAAAATTCAAATGTTTACAAAGATCTAATTTCTTATTTACTGAATTTCATTATACATAACCAAAATATGGAAATAATTTCAGACTAATGTGATCACATTGTGATTCACAAGTATAGGCTGATAATCAGTGATAACCGTATAAGGGCTAGCATCCAAGCTAATAACATTGATAAAATTGACTGGAATTTAGGCTAAATATAAATTGCTACACAGTAACGAGTGAGTTGAATTCGCACAAAACCATGATAAATGTGGACCCTATTTGATTTTGAACCACCCGACGAACTCATATCCAGCATATCTTGCAAAGACTGTCTACTAGTGTAGTCATTACACATTCGTAACACCAGACGGGTCCTTGATGTATGGATCCAAAAGGCCAACAGGTCCTCAGTGGTTGTCATGAGCCAGGGGCCAGATTTCGACTGTTCAACCACACCACGTTCGGCGCGACCTCGTGACCCAGATTGTCCGAATCTGTGGGACTGGAAAAACTTAAACGTGACGTTCCCTACATTTCTGTAGCAAACTGGAGAAACCAAATCCATCACTGACATTTTCCAGAAACAAATTCCAGGTAGCCGAGGAAAGACCGACCTCGTGGTACAAAGTTGGAGAGTCTAATATAAGGGCGACAACTCACAATCAACATTTACAATAAAACTATAATCACGTTAACATTAGAAAACGACCTTGTTGATCCTCACATAAACTTAATTATGGTAACCCTAATTTCCTTTTTCAAATTTGGCGATATACATATCGCGTGGTGTGATAGTAAAATACGAGCGTAGTGTGCAAGATCTATGGCGGTACGATTCGTAACTTGTGTCGAATTCCGCTTAACCCGCATCTGCACAAATCTAGGTAATCCCTAAATTCTCGCACAGGTAGTGATCGATACACTGGCTCGCGAGGATGCTTAACCCGGGGCCTGGGAGTCGTATGAGCCTACCCAGACAGCATTGTGACACAGGTCCCGCATGGGCCTAATGTGACAAGAGATATCGGCCCTTTGTGGGCTGCCCCATTAGGGGCCGAACCTTTTTCGCTCCTCGGCCCCATTGGGGCGCCCACATTGGCGCCATGGGGACGCCACATCGGCCTAATGTTGGCCCTGTGTAGGGCCCCATTGACCGTGAGCATGCCGATGAGGGCCCCACAAGGGCAAGTCATGTATTTGACAAACGGGCCCAATATGGCTTGCCAACGTTGGGCCCTTGCTGGTAACCGGAAATTTATTAAATTTTATCCCATGCAAACTGGGTTCATATTGAGTGGACTTTTTCCACGTAACTCCAACGTCCGAGTTAAGAGGAAAATCCTCTCAGTATATAGATCATCGGAATCGTTCGTTTACATTGTAATATTCAATGTTTAATGATTTTAACTCAAACCGCATTGATATTGACTGCGCTGATTAACTCTCATGTGGTTTTTTATTCAGTGCTTTCTTTTTTTCGAGGAAAAATTTAAAAATTCTATCGATCGGACAGAGTCGGACATGTTTGGCATATATTTCCGATATTGCTCATTAATCACAAACGTAATTATACATGCAGATAAATTTTAAAATTACAATTTCCTGCTCATAAAAGTAAAACAAATGAGTAGGTTCATTCAAGGTAGATAACTCTTGGTGTGGGGATGCCCACGACGGCCCGGTGTGGTTAGGTTAATGTGGAGATGCCCAATGTCGGCCCGATGCGGACAATACATCGATTGGGCTTTCCCTCGTTGGCCCCACATGACTCGCCAAACATTGGCCCATCGCCGGAAAGCCGGCGTCGGCCCACATTTGCCCTCACTCTCCCTGACGTGGGCCCCACATGGACAATAACACACAATGCCAACGCTGAGATGGCCCTCACTTGGCCTCCATCTCCCGTATCATTCATACCCGTTGGGACAATGCTGGTTTGCCGACGTCGAGCCAATGTCTTAATTGCCGATGTTGGGCCTTCGTCGGGCTAACGGGGCAGATGAAGCCTGTGCAAATGTGGGTTCCTCCATATTTCACCCGCATGGGGCCGACGTGGGTTTGCCTATTCCTACACAGCCCAATTCAGAATGTGGGCTTCCCAATACTCAACCCACTTGGGGCCAGTGTAGGGTTGCCCATGCCCCCACAGCCCGCGACATGCCCACGTTTGCCCAGGTGGGACCAATGAGTACTTGCTGACTGGGTAAGTACTTCAAGATCCTCATAGTCTTCATATGAACTGTCACAATCAAAGCGTGACTGAGATACATCATAGTCTAGATAACGACTCTACAACGCATATCATATGTATTAAGAATGCTGATAAACGATACGGATTTGATATTTTGGAACATAATGATGTCATTGAAAACTGTTGACCGCTTCTGTCTTGCAGGAAATTAGCCTATAGTTTTATGTATACTATTATTTATCCTTCTAATTTAGTACTAATGTTATTATATGAATTAGGTCTTTGGATTATAGACGCGGAAATTCTATAATGGACGACGGCTGAATATTGAATGACGAACTGGACGCTGTATTATATCCTTAACTTTACGCACTAAATTGCATGCGGTTGCCCTACATTGGATTAGATCGCGAATGATTCATGTCTTTTCAGCAAGAGACTTCAGCAAGGGTGAAGAATTCAATGACGACTATACCCCAGACAAGGGAAACATTTGGTGTAAAATTCACGAAATGTAACATTATTACCTTGATGCTGAGGCAAAAGCTTTTGACTGACAATGATGCATCTTTCTAATCCAAACTTTAGACACAACTATACAATGCCTTATAGCACACGCAATTGGGGTTCGAAAAGCATTCGTGTACCTTCTCCCTAAGATATGGGATAGAGTATTGAGCCCTCTATGATCCCAGATCTGACGGAGTGGGTTTAACTTCAACAAACCATAGCTTACAGTTTCAGCCTGTTCCGCATTTCACTATATAGCCCGTGTGACACTTCACAAATATGATCATTCTTCCTGAAAAACAACTTGACATTTCAACCGAATCATCGACAATTTTCTTAATAATAAGCAGAATAAAGTTATATATTCTATAAGGTGCATAATCGGGAACGAACAAATATGTGGCATTAATCGGAAATGACAACCTACGTTCCGCATAAAAAAGATAACTCCGAATTCCGGCAACTCCCAACGCTTTTCCTGTGGTTATTTTTCTGTAACGACAAACTTGGATTTTAAAGCATCAATATGACTAATTAAGACGGTTCTCCCCTTGACTCTTTCCTGAAATAATCCTCGCCTCTTTTTGTTTATTCTATATGGTTCCTCCTCCATGCTCTGATGTGGAAGTCGAGAAATGACGCCAACGAACACACTCTCTAGGATGCTGACAAACAATCCCCATTTACGTTACGTGTGACAGTCCTTCATTAGTGTTTTCTATTGCCCTATTAGTAGTAGGTAGACAGTATATACTAACCCCTTTTCCAGGGAGGTAACCCTTGGTGCCCTTTTTTCCCAGGTTAAAGTATAGGGGGCGCCACATCGCCTTTCACCTCTGTGGCGCCTGTGGCGCCAGGGGGCGCCAGGGGGCGCCACCAGCTCAATGTCACGTGGAGGTCAAAAGTAGTTCCGGCAACCTTTAACCTTTGTATTCCTCCGCGGACAGAAAGTAGTCCCATGTCAACCAAGTGACTTCCAATGTTAATGTATACGGGGAATGCCTAAAAAGAGTATGGGAATAGACGTTTTGTGACCGGGGTGGGTCCCTAGTGGACCGAATGGGTCGAGTGAGGTGTCAAAGTGAAGCGCTCCTCGAGGGCCATTCAGTCATGGGTGGGTGCATGTAAAATTAGGATTTTTTCCCGAAAATATAAAAAGCGAAACACGGACTTTACCCCTAAAATAGGGGAAAACCCCTATCAACTCTAGCCAAAAGGGCTAATATCGGTCCCCGGGCTTATCGGGGCCTGCCTATCAAGTCAATGGGATGGGTGCATGTAAAATTAGGATTTTTTTCCGAAAATATAAAAAGCGGAACACGGACTTTAGCCCTACAATAGGGGTCTGTATTATACAATATAAGGGAAAATGCCTGTATGGGGTATGGGGATGGTCAATTTTTTTCGTTTGCTTTACTATGGGTTGTGGGGTCTCGTTTCTCTCGTCTCGCCAAGAAAAACACAATGGGAGGGGTCCCTCAGCGAATCGATGAAATTTTTGGGAAAAGTCACCGAGGTCTGTACATAGGCTCATACTGGCTATATGGTGGTCAATTTTTTTTGTGGGTGTTTCTATGGGTTGTGGGGTCTCGTTTTTCTCGTCTCGCCGAGAAAAACACAATGGGAGGGGTCCCGGAGCGAATCGGTGAAATTTTTGGGAAAAGTCACCGAGGTCTGTATATAGGCTCATACTGGCTATATGGGGGGAGGGGTGGTCAATTTTTTTTTGTGGGTGTTACTATGGGTTGTGGGGTCTCGTTTTTCTCGTCTCGCCGAGAAAAACACAATGGGAGGGGTCCCGGAGCGAATCGGTGAATTTTTTGGGAAAAGTCACCGAGGTCTGTATATAGGCTCATATAGCTCCATACTGGCTATATGGGGGTATAGGTTCAACCTGGGAAATTCACACACGTTCATTGTGATATGGATTGTTTGGATTTGTTTTTCACGTCTCGTCATTTAGAACACGATGGGAAGGGTTTCGAAGCGAAACGGTGAAATTTTTGGAAAAAGTTCACCGAGGCCTGGGTAAGCCCATAGGCCTATACTGCATGGCTATGGGGTATAGGCCCATACGGGTGGACGTTTTGGGGTCTAGGTGAGACCCTAATGATCCTATGGTGTCGTATGAGGTCTTATTTTGAAGCTCTCGTGGAGGAGCATCCGACTGGACTAATAGTTCGTCCGGTTTTAATATTCTGCGCATGCGCAGTCTGGCCCGTAGCATAGAAAGCAGGCATTTTGGGGGTATGTGGGTGTGTGTTTGGGGTAGAGATGGACCGCTATGGGTCCGAATGGGACGTGGAAGGTGTCAAGGTGAAGCTTGTGTGGGGTAGAGTCAGAATGGCGTGTTTTTAAAATGCAAGTCGCGTCAAACTGCGCATGCACAGTTGGTTGTAGTAAGTCAAGTGGCCATTTTGCGGCAGTGCAAGAAGGTATTTGGTGTCGAGGTGGACCATCCTTGGTCCGATTGTGTCGTGGAAGGTGTTATCTTGTAGCTCTCGGGGTGTACATCCAGATTTGAGGGATGTTCACGTCATCTGTGACGTCATCGGTGACGTCATCATTAGGAGTAGTAGCGAAAGTGGGAATTTTGGGGCAGTGAAGGAAGGTATTTGGTGTAGAGATGGACCATCCATATCTGTCACGCATTATACCATATCTTTGTTGTGTTATACCACATCTGTCCTGCATTATACCATATATGTCCTGTATTATATCCTACCTGTCCTATGTTATGCAATATCTGTCCTGTATTATGCCAAATCTGTCCTGTATTGTACCATATTTGTCCTCTATTATACCATATATGTCCTGTATTATACCAAATCTGCCCTGTATTATACAGTATCTGTCCTGTATTATACCAAATCTGTGCTGTATTATACCAAATCTGTGCTGTATTATACAATATCTATCCTGTGTTATACCATATCTGTGCTGTATTATACAATATCTGTCCTGTATTATACAATATATGTCCAGTATTCTGCAATATATGTTCTGTATTATACCAAATCTGTCCTGTATTATACAGTAACTGTCCTGTATTGTACCATATATGTCCTGTATTATACCATATCTGCTCTGTATTATACAATACTTCTCCTGTATTATACCATATCTGTGTTGCATTATACCATATCTGTCCTGTATTGTACCATATATGTCCTGTATTATACCAAATCTGTGCTGTATTATACAATATTTGCCCTCTATTATACCATATCTGTGCTGTATTATACCATATCTGTCCTGAATTATACCATATCTGTGCTGTATTATGCAATATCTGTCCTGTGTTATACAATATCTGTCCTGTATTATACCAAATCTGTCCTGTTTTGTACCATATTTGTCCTGTATTATACAATATGTTCAGCCTAATGACACCGTTCTCGTAGTGGGCGATTTTAATCTCCGCGACATCGAATGGGTTGATAACGACGACGGTATTATTGAACCTGTAAATTGGTCAACTCGTCGGTCGGAGTTGTTTCTCAATTCCTTTCTTTACGAGCATAGCTTGTTCCAGTTGAGCACAAATCGAACGTGTAACAATCACTATTTAGACCTTGTTTTTAGTAATACAAATGACATGCGGGCAATCTGCACGGAAAGAGCCGTTTATTCTATACACGACGCCTTAGCTTGTGAGTTATTGCTCACCCATTGTAAGAGTGGCCCATTGAAATCCGACCGCATTGTCTACAATTATCGAAAAGCAGACTTCAACCACGCCCGTGCTCTGCTATCAACAATACCATGGTCAATGCTGAGTAACTGTGAGGATATAGACGAATGTGTGGAAATGTTCTATGATCTTTTGTTCTCTGTGATCGATGACTGTGTCCCAAAAGTGAACACTGGGAAACGAAAATTTCAAGCCTGGTATGACGCTGATTTGATCTGCTTGCTGCGCGAAAAAGAATCCGCGCACAGACGTTACAAACGGAGAGAAACCTGTTACGATACATTCTCTGATGCCCGTCGTGCCTTTCAAGTTGCCAACAAAGTGAAATTTGATGATTACATGAACAACATTCAACATGACATTCACAAAAACCCCAAAAGACTCTGGGGGTATATTAAAAACAAAACAAAATCGTCTTCTGTACCTGGCTGTGTTCTACATAATGATATATCAGCTAATACACCGACTGACTCTGCAAATTTGTTTAATGACTTTTTCAAATCGGTATTTGTGGAAGACGATGATGTTATGGAACTTCCAACAATTAACGATGTATCAAGTGATACTATGTCGGGGGTATTAATCTCTATGGATGACGTGTTAAAAGAACTCCTTGCCCTAGATGTTCATAAGGCAATAGGCCCAGACAACATTTCAGGTATCTTTTTAAAAAGCTGTGCCATCGAACTGTGTATTCCTTTATCAATTATTTTTAACGCATCCTTGAATGAGGGAGTCTTTCCCTCGGCTTTTAAAAGGGCCAATGTAGTTCCTATTTTTAAGAGTGGTGATAAGTGTGCTGTAAAGAACTACAGGCCCGTCTCTCTTTTACCTATTATGAGCAAATTGTTTGAGAAACTCGTCCATGCTCAAATGTATGAACATGTCAAGCACTTGATAAGCGAGTCTCAGCATGGCTTTGTTAAAAACCGTAGTACTCAAACGAATCTTGTGTCATATCTTGATTTCCTGTCTGATTGTTTTGATAAGAAACTACAAGTTGATGCTATTTACACAGATTTTACCAAGGCTTTTGATAAAGTTAGTCATAAATTGCTAATTCACAAACTTAAAAGCTATGGGTTTTGTGGTAAACTTTTGAAATGGTTTAATAACTATCTTTCTTCAAGAGTACAGCGTGTTGTTATTAGCGGTCAATGTTCGGATTGGACTAGTGTAACATCAGATGTCCCTCAGGGGTCACTACTTGGTCCGCTAATGTTTGTACTATATATCAATGACCTCCCTCGTATATGTTTGAACTCAAAATGCTTACTGTATGCCGATGATGCAAAAATCTTTAAAATCATATCTACTTTCGAGGATTGTATATCATTACAAAACGAGAGATCCTGAAGGATCTTGGCGCCCACCATTGTCCGATAATTGTAAGCCAATGACAAGAGGATCTTTTTGTCCATTGTTACTAAGACGATTGAGTTGTAATTTTGTTTACAGAATTTCGAATCTGAGCGAAAAAGTTCGAAAAAGGGACACTGGAAAACACCAAGATATAATCTTTCTAAGTTTCAGAAGTTTCAAGATTTCTAGAAACTGAACTTATGTCGGTTGTTATAGTACAAGAGAAATTAGCAAAGTTAGCCTGAAAGTGAATGTACATGTACGGAGGATCCTTCGTCTTCGTTTTGTAGTATTTTAATTTTATTTATTTTTTTGCATGTGTCATCATTTGGTACTGGAAGCGAAGAAAAATCTCTTTGACACTTTGGCATATTTAAGATTTTATAACTTGGAACGAATGCTAATTCTGTTCTGTTTACTGGACTAGTTTGAGATACTTTTAAGATAACATGCTCGAAAATAGTAAGATGGTACAATACTTAATACTGAAGGCATCCGGTCCGCGCAGTATGTTGAAACTTCGAATTTGAAAGTGTCTGGATCTTGATTATTTCCCATGGATCGAAACATGCAGTAGTTTACAGTTGTCGAGTTGTGACATTGTGTCACAAGAGTGACGTCCCTCATGTAGCTGACCCGCCGGCAGACGAAAGGGTGGGGCAGTTCACTTTCAACTGCATGGACTAAATACATTTTAATTCCGAATTATTTGAACTCCTTGATATGGAAGGTGAAGATATGGATATTCTCTATAGTCATTATATAGAATATGCCCCACCTTTTGATCCATCGACTCTTGTGATGCAAGGTTAGAACTCGGGAATACCGTATTAATTGGATTTTCGAATCGGACCGATAAAGCTATCTTGCAAAACTAGGCCCCATCTGGGACCTGTGTACCAAATTTCAGAAAGATCCA